>JAQFYM010002685.1:0-22181 GCA_034694785.1 Agrenia bidenticulata
ATTTATGATCTAAAAATACAAATATTGATAATTATTGCGACTTTTAGTATTTAAAATTTCCTTAAGGAAAAACAAATGCACGCACTAAACTGCGTTTTCTGTGGACTTCGTATGCCACAGGATAAAAACAATGTTTGTCACTATAAAAAAGGGAAAGTAAATAATTAGACCTTTAGCAAAGAGATTACGAAGTATATTTCGAAAAAGACCTTGTTGTGTTCTGTATCAATTATGAAAAACGTATTAAGGGTGAAAACCAAACAAACCCGTAGGAATCATCATTTAAAGTTATAATAAACCCACTTTAAAAATTTGTTTTTTCGTGCGTGGCATTTTTAAATAATAAAATGTGTTTGTTTTGGTAACACGAAATAGGATTTTGGAAGGGTCACATATTTTGATACAATTTTGATCACAAACAGTATATGTTTTTATTTTTTATCTAGTATTATTTCGAATTTGTCGCCATATTTACAATAATGTATTAATAACCTATTTTGCCATATTTAATGTACATAATAACCGCATATTGTGAATTTACACTTACCAAAGTGATTTTAGATTACGCTAAATTTTATTTAAATGATTTAAAAATCAAAGTTCGCAATTTCTATTTTGTAATTTTGTATGATTTGTCTTTATGATATAGTGCTTGATCTTATCCTCAGTAAAAAAAAATGCACTAAAAAAATACTAAACGGTAACCATCGAAAATATCAAAGTACATTACCGGTTAGTAACTTACCGGTAACCAAAATGGGTGGTACCTACTATAAACTTACTATAAACTATACTTTAGCGTGGTAAGGTATTGTACAGTGCGTTTTGTGTACGCTCGAACTATACAGTATACAGGTTAACTCTATCATATACCGGGTCTTGCAATTAAATTAGACTTTTTTGCAACCAATATGACTTTATTAATGCCAATAGAAGTGAACTTTTTTGTCAAATAAAGTTAACTTTGTTGGCAATCAATATGAACTTTCTTGGCAATCTATATGAACTGCATGCAAACAAAAATATTCTAAATTATGAGATAGAAAAATAAACAAAATGTTTTTATATATTATTTTTAATTAACTGATATTTATACATGCATTTGATACACGAAGCACCAAGGAGTATAAATATAAAGAACGGGTTTAAATACTCGTTGAAAAAAAATTCTAGGTAAAAATTCTATCTGAAGTTTACAAAAAAACAAAAGTTAACAAAAAAAAAGTATTCTATGTTCTTATGTTAAAAGATAAAAAAAGATATATAGGGGAAAAGGAAATAATAAGTGAGAAAATTAAAGAGTTTAATTTTTTTTTTTGCAAGATTTTTAATTTAATTCACTATGTTTTTTTTTTTTAATTTTCGTTCTATATTTGTTTTATCGTATTGTTTTTTTTGTTTAAATTATATTAAAAATCGGTTTTTTTATATTTCATCCCTAAGTTGTTTTTAAATCATTTTATTTAACCTTCTTATGTTCCCGCACTAAATGACGCCAGTAATATAAGTTAAATAAATAATAATATATAAGGCTATTTTTTTTTATTTTTCTAGCATAAAATTTGCTATATTTTTTCGTTTACATGAAAGGTACATATTAACTAAAAAAAATTAATTGATTGTCAAAAAAAAGTCACTTTAAGGCGTGTCCCAAAAAAGCACTAGGGAAAATACCTCTAGGGAAATTCTTATGCGGGATTTTTCCCTAGGGGAAAATAATTGGACACACTTTGCAAAAAATATATGAAAAAAAATATTTTGAAATCTATAAATTAAAAATATATGCAACAGTGTATAGAACAAGTATTCGGTGCCAGACTCAAACCGACTTTTTATGAGTAAGACCAAAAAAAAAAGAAAATATTTTTTTATTAACGAAAACTATCTATTTCTGTATTACATTATTTTTATAAAAGGTTTAATAAAATTTTCTTTTTTTAAAACTAATTTATTTTTTACCCTTAAGAATTTTATTAAAAAAAATCACAAAATGTGCCCTATTTATCAATGGTTTCAAGGGAATTGCCCGTATTGTTCTCACTCCGAACGCGTGCCCGGGGGGTCCACCCCCCCCCCTTCATAAAAATTTCTGTGCCTAAATTTAAGGGAGGTCTTTTTCATTGTGATGAGTTTTTTTTGATTTTTGAAATCCAAACAAAATTTTTTTTAAATAAATTTATTTAAAAAAAATAATGTTTAAAACATCCATAAATTATGATTTTACCATATTTTTCACAAAAAAAAACTGGCTACCTCCCGTTACAAAAATTTTTAAGCTCGATACTTTCTCACCGGTGGCGTTCCCAGGGGGTATGGGATGGTCCACCCCCCCCTCTTTGAAAAATTGGTTTCGCCTTAATTTAAGGGAGGGGGGGGGTACTTTTTGTGCAGAGATTTTTTTGATTTTAGAAATCCGAATAAAAAATTTCTAATACCAATTTTTTCAAAAAAAAAACAAAGTTTAAAACATCTAAAAATTATGTTTTTAAGCCCTATTTTTATTGCAAAAACACTGACTACCTCCCGATAAAAAAATTCCTGTGCACGCCAATGTGTCTAACTCTTGCTTTGCAAATTCTAGTAGTGCAAGTCATATGCATAAAGATTTTATATTAGGTTATTTCTTTTATATGACAAGGTTTACTGATAATTTACAAGTTTTCTGCATATTTAGCCCGTTGTTGCCGTTTTAAACTATAGAAAAAAAAATTAATAAGGTTTTTTGTTACCCTTAATGCTTGAGGGGAAAGTTCTCCAGTAAAAGTCTTTAGAGAATTTTTTCTATAAATATAAATTAAGGAAACAAAAAAAAAATATCTATAGATTTTTTAACTAGTGATTTTTTATTGTTTCAATCAGGGTTGCCATAAATATTTTTGCTAAAACACCAGTTTTACGTTAAAAAATCGCAGAAAACACTAAAATCTGTAAATGTGCCAAACCTTTTAGATTAAGACATACTAGGTAAGTTTTTTTTAAATAACAACCTTTAAAAGCAATATGATGTGATTAACGATGTTAAAAGTTGACAGACCTAAACTTAGGATATTTAAGTCGCTTAAAAAATAAAAACGAAACTCACATGATTGTCAATGCTTATCTCTGTATGCATGATTAGTAAAATGTAATAGATAATCACTAGTTTTTAGTATGATCAGCGCTAAATATCCGATGAAGTTTTCCTTTAAGTGGTTTTTTTATAAAATATGTGTTCATTTTTGTAAAAGAATCGACGTCAAGACTTTTACAACATTTATTCGGAGCCATAATACAGAATAGTTTAATAAACTAGACCATATAATATTATAACGTTTTTATTCTAGGAAACGACTCTGCAATGTTTTAAAATGTTAGAAGTCTAAAAAACCTCAATTAATGTAGCAATTAATACTCATCATACTCTTAGGGCGCATAGAAATTTTATAAATGATATCAAGAAGAAAGCAACACGTCTTTTTCGGATTCTGCGTTAAATTAATGTATAGTCAAAACAATGTTCGCTTTTTCATTACTATGTTCATTTTGTTCCAAACCTTGTTTAAAAAAAATCATTGGTTTGCTTTGTATATCAAGGTACATATTTGTTAAAAGTTTTTACATTAAATAATATAAAATATAGATTTTTTGTCCCTTTATTTTTATTTTATTTTTTTTGGGCATTTGTAGAATCTCACCTTGATTTAAGGACATAAATATTGACCTAATGAAAAAAAGCTTTAGCCGCCTACTTTATAATTTATATTATTTTTTATTGGCAGTATTTTTTGAAATATAATTTGCCACTTTTTACATGTTACATATCGTGTTTATAACCACCATTGTATGATCAAAAAGACTTTTAACATAATAAATAACGATTTTTTCATGCTTTTGTAATATATCACTATTAATTTATTTGTTTTATAGTGCACTTCTTTTGTATTTTTTATGTATTTCATATTTTTTTTTTGATTCATTTTTATATTGTGGGTAGTCAAACTAAAAAAATAATAAATTATTGAAAACACCAGAAAACGCTAAAGTCACCAAATTGTGACACCAGCAAATTTCGCGTCTTCAAATCGCCAGAAAAATGGAATCTGGTGAGAAATTCACTTAAAGTGCACCCCTAAGTTAAATCTTATAGGGCAGAAATTGCCTGTGGATTTTTTGAAGTACGGATTTAATCGCGATAAAATTTTCTTTCGATTGCATCTAGAAGTGTATTTAGGTGAAAAAAACGTAAATTTTTAAAGCATAAAAGATCAATTTGAGTGCAATCCTAAAAATTATGGATATGAGTTAGTTCAGACTAACCTCATTTTGCTTAATAAGTTGCCACCCAGACCGGTGTGCAGAAAACACGAAAAAATACTTCTTTTTTCCCTTGTTAACATCATTAGTACGCTATACTTGGGATGCTATGCAAGTACAAAAAACACATAATATATATAAATTTGCAGAAAAAATGATTTACTATATAATAAAATCAGCAATATTTGTGTAAACGTCATAAAAATTAATTTGTACTTTTAAAATATCATATAAGACATTTTTTGTCAAAAAAAAATTACTTGCATATTATTGCGAGTATATCGAGTTTTCATTTTTATGTAATCAAAAATTTGAAAGAACAATTATCATTAAATTTTATGCATAAAATGCGCAGTTAATAACGAAAATATTTTTAGCTGTATTGCGCTCGCGTTAAATTGCATTCATACTATACGTAACATCTTTAATTTTTTATATAATTTCTAAATAGATAAAAATACAGTACGGAAAATATAAAGATTCGTTGAAAACATATTGAATCTAAAACATAATATATTTCATTTGATTTGATGTTTTAAATTAAATCTTAGTGATTATTGTATCTTCAAACACAAAACCGTCGCATTTAAATGCTGTGTGACAGAAAAGCCTTTATAATATACACAGTATCAGAGACACTCAATAATATATTATTGTTATAATATATTGATAATATATTGTTATAATATATTGATAATATATTGTTATAATATATTGATAATATATTGTTATAATATATTATTGTAATGTTTTCAATATTTACAATATCTTTTTGAACCCTAGTGGGTACCTGGTAAAACCCAAAAATACGTATCTTTTGCCTGCGGGTGAGCAGGTGAAAAGGATTTCGGGCTTTTTTTTGCAGATACTACTGCGTAAAAACATAATATAGACACAGCGCAATAGAAAATTTACAAATTATGCAAACAATATTTTAAATGTCGTGAATATCATTTTCTAATGCAAATGTTTTTTTTGCGTTTGAAGAGTCATCGTATAGTAAAAAAGGTGCAAAAGACCGAAAGCTGCAATTTCGCTTTGTATTCTGTGTAATAACGCGATAATAGGTCAACAAAAACAAGAGGTAAATTTGACTATAATCAACAATATATTGTAAATATTATTTAATATATTATTATTAAAAAATATACAAGCAAAATAATAAACATTATATATTTTATGGTCAGTGCACAGTATCCTGTATGTTTAAATAGTTTTTTTTATGCTTCTATTTCGTAATACAGTCGTGTGCGAAAATTTAGCCATAAAGTGTCTAAAAAAATTCAAGTTTCTTAATTTTTTACATGTAAACTAGCATATACCAGATACATATGTATGCTCAAAAATTATCTTTACAATAATTTTTTAAAATTTTTTTCAAAAAAATTTTTTGACTGAAAAAAAAAGTATAAAAAAATTTTTTGTGTAAAAATTTTTTTGAACACAAATAATGGTCTAGTAGATACTGCTTTTATGTTAAAAAATTAGGAACTTGAAATTTTTTAGACACTTTGGGGATAAAATTTCGCACACGACTGTATTACATATATTGTCTTTTACTAATGCAAAAACCCCGCATGGTTTTTTTGCACTTTTTGTCGGGATTCGCATTTAAAAACGTTTTATAATACTGTATACACATATTTACCTCTATTGCTTGTATTATTTGCTGCTTTTTACTAAGAGATCTATAAAAAACTTACCAAATTTTTTTCAAACGCTTAAAAGCTGCCGGAACTATTTATTGCCGCCTTTCCGATGTTTATTGGCAAAATAAAAGTATTTAGTACATAGTTGTTTTTTAAATATGATAAAAAAGTTCGTTTTATTTACAATATTAAAAATAAAATTCCGCTTCAAATATAAAAATAGTGCTTCCAATATCATTTTTTTAAACAATAAAACCTTTAAGTATACGTAACAAATCTGTTCATGTCAATTAAATATAAAAAACCCGTCTGAGAATAGAAATTTACAAAAAAGTCACTTGTGTTTTGTACGACTTGCTAGTATAAATTTTTTGTTGAACGTACTTTAGATCTTGCTAATTTTTTTTGTGATCTAAAAATACATTTTAACCTGAAAAGAAATATATAAAAAAAAAAATAATTAATATATTTTGCAACAAATATTGGTATTTTGTAATGATTGCAGCCGTTATTATCTACAAAAAGACGGTTAACCAAATATGTGCAACAGGTAAGAATTTTAGCGCATAATCCCTAATTAAAATTACAGAAAACATAAAATGATACCAATTAAATAAGAGCTTATTGATCCAAAATTTTCCCCATACATAATGTTTTCCAAAAAAAGCAATACGTAAAGAAAAATAACGGAGCTTTTTAGTAAAAAATCGCCATTTTACAGTTTTATCGCATTTTTACCATTTATTAAAACTAAAAACAGTAGTTTACAAAAGAAGAGAATACAGACATTAAATATTTTTTTTGTTAAATTCTTTTTTTATAAAAATATAAATTTGATGTTAAAAAATATATGAGCCTCTATTAAAACTTTTTTGCTATAATATGAATATTAATATTGCAAAATTGCATTTGTATTTTCAACTTTTGGTTTTTTATGTTGCAGTAATTTTAGTAAAATTTACGTATATCATACTGGTTTAAGGTCGTTTGTGAGCTTAAATTAGAATTATTTCTTGCGGCTTTAAAAATAAATTTAAATCTAATTTGAAGGATTTCTCATAAAAAAAGCATAATTATTTAAGTAACAGTGTAAATCATATTTAAAATAAACATTCTGTAAACGCATCGGCTCAGAAATAAATGTCTTGTCTAAGGTCAATGTTCAGGTCCGACACCCGGACCTATCCGTGTTTTTTTGTAATAAATGTTCATGTCTGATATTGATAGTTCCAGACGAATATCTGTGGCTTTTTGGCTTTGATTTAATAATAACAAGGGTAAAAAATTTGCCAGCACAAAATTAAAATTTATAAGTTAAAAAAGCCACAACAAAAAAAAACAAGCAGTTTTATTCTACAAAATATTTACATTAAGATTGTTTTTGTATTTTTTAAAACAGATTAACTAGAAAATGCGTACGAAGCGTAAATTAACCGCAACTACAAAAAAATGTATATCTGCGAATTGTGCGTACAAAATCAGCGTGTGAATATTGTAAAATATCTTTTATTAAAAATAATTTCGATAAGTACTAAAGCTTTGGTGTATAAAAACGTGATGATTTGCGTCATAAAGATGCAATCAATAGACATTTTATATGTACAGGGAACCAAGTTTTGTTCATTTTGACAATATGACTAAAAAGACCACTTAGTAAACGTTAAAGGGCAGTAGTATATATCTTTTTTGTTTGTTGTAATAAAGAACATAATAAGGTAAGCCAACAAAAAAATCCAAGAAAAACTATTTGTAAAAAAATTTGTAAAAAAAAATGTTCGTCTTTTAACATGCATCTTTTATCTGGCAGGTCCAACGTTGTATTCATAGAAAATTTAACCATACAAAAATTTATTAATAAAACTAAAACCCTAATTGCAAGAAAATACATATTGTAATTTTTTTTTGTACGCAATTCTTTCTTAGACGCATAAAAAAGTATATGTTGTATTATAGACGTGTAGTTTGTTTTAATATTCATTGGTATAGTAAAATACCATAAAAAAATCGTAGAATAAAAATATATAAAAAAATAAGTTATAATATTTTTGAAGCAGAACACATGTCATTTTTTAGTATATTTAAATGCAACCATTTTTTTTATATTTTTAATATTAACTAAATTTTTCTATTTATCAAATCTGGACTAAATATCTGCATCAGACCGGACAGGACCGGGAAAAACAACAATTTTTTTTTTAACCGGACCGGAACGAAAATATTCGAAGCATAATGATGATATAAAAAAAGAGCTTGTTTTATGGCCTGCAGTCAGTGGCTTAGCCAAATTTTTTTGAGAAGGTTAGTCTGCATTTTTTTTTTGAAAAAGCTAAAAACATTTAATTTGTAAAAACAAATGGAGTACTTATGTTTTTATAAACATCCGTTACGACTTTTTTTTACAAAAATTTACTTGTAAAAACATCAATGTTCTAATAAAACCCACTAAACTTAGGCTTTAAGATTTTTTTTTTCGGAGGTTTTTGTCTCCACTAGCATTTTTTGTAGTAGCTTCAATGACTGCTGTAAATAAATATCGTACCGCAAAAAACAAAATAACCGTATAGTATGCTACTTTGTTTTCTCCCAGTTGTCAAGCAAAAACTTTTATACAAATTAGTAGGTTTACAATAATATTTAAGTGGCTTATTATAGAAATAAAATTCGAATAAGTTGTTTTTACAAAAAGGGATTAAGCTTTTATATGAGATTATAAAATTATGTACTGGGACAGGACCCGTACGGGATTTTTCTATTTTTTGGGTTTTGGGTGTAATATTTACGGGTCACGGGCCCCCTTACGGGCAATTTTGTACAAAATCTGGTAAAAAAATCAGTTTTTTACGGTTCGATGTTTCAAGAGTTATTAAAACATTTATACATGAACCGGGTATTTTGTTGTGTTATATGGTTTTTTACTATTTACCAGATCAATCCAAAAATATAAGAAAAATCAACAACCCGACCCGTACGGGCAAATTTTTAAACATACGGGTCACGAGTGGGGCGCGGGTCGTGTTTTTTACAGGTTACGGGTCGACCGGGTTTACGGGTCCTATCCCAGATTATGTACAACCAACAATTGCTAAAAATGTGTATATACTATTTTATGCGCTTGTTTTAAACAAGTAAAGGCGTATATACGTTAAGGTTGTGCACAAAAAACAACCACCGCGGCTCAAAAAAGTAAACGGTTGCTACAGAGCCTAAATTCTACTGCAAACACGGTAGCTTTTCCAGCAAAAAAAAGCGTAAAGTCTATAAAGTTCTACATATTCAAAGTATTATGTAAAGTAAAAAAAAAATTATTTTTTTTTGCGTTTTTTGAAATAATTGTTTACGCGCAAAAATGTATTTGACGAAAAAATGATATAGGCATCATGTTTGTCTATACCATAAAAACAATTTAATTAGCATTTATGCAAACATTAACTATATTTTACATACCATCTTATTCTAAGACTTAACTTTTACAGAGTTTAAAATAGAATATCACATTTGGTGGGCTCATCTATAAAAAATATGAATAATTATCCGTTGGTAGTGTATCTTACATAAAACGCATAATTTTCTGTAAGTTAGATAAATAACTTTTGCTTTTTTACAGCAGAAAACGAACCACGGTCCGGTCCGCAATATGATTGTCTCTGATGCTACCTTGTAATGGTGACAGTTTTAGCAGTGGAATGGCGAAGGATAAAAATATATAGGGGCTGCAATTTTTTTTCCAACTTTGGGCATGTTCGGCGTTTTTTCCATTGCAAATTTGCCATTGAAAAATATTTCATTGAAAAACATAGGTTTTTTTGCCATGGCACTTTTTTATTTTTTTTTCGAACATTTTTTTCATGGCATTTTTTTTTATTTTTCTGAAGCATTTTACCCCACCCATGTAAGAACAAACAGAGGAAGATAAATCTTCATCAACAATATATATGATAATACAACAACATTTACTTTTCGATTACACAATTTTCAATGCTTTTTTTATTAATTTGTTTGCTGGCGAAGAGAAAAAGTGAAAAACTTAAGTTAAATGACTGTTATGAAATGATTGCAAATGTATATGAAATACGGTTTCAAAGGTGTTAGAAAAACACAAAAACCGTGCTTCGATAATATTTTACGATTTTTTTTAGCAAATTGAGCGTAAGAGAAAAATTACAAATTCAAAATCACACAATAACCTTTGCCCTTATGCTTAATTTTAAGCAAGACCAATTTCAAGTGGTATATTATGCAGCAAATTTGGGTTTGGTTTATCAACTGCCTTCGATAATATCACTATACTTAACGATTTATTAGTTCAAAAATTCAGCCGACAATGCTGGCGCTACATTCTTCGTGTCGAGATTCCATGTATATCAGCTAATTTCTTGCAAAACAGCAGTTCTATGGGGCCTATTTAAGCTGTTGCTGGTACGCTTATGCCTATCGAGGCTCCAAAATGGTGTCCGGAAAGATTTGTCAATAGAAAGGGATGGCATTCGGGTATTTACCAGGTCGCCTGTGTTCATAATCGCCCGGCTATACTGTATTTAGAGTGTTTTTTATGGTCCAGTCGCGATGCCTTTCTTTTACTCCGCGGATGTTTGTATCGATACGTTAGTTCTAGTATCCCGGAATCGTTTTATAGTATCAAAGACGCGGCAATTCCAACTGTGGTTATTAAAAGGCATATAAAAGCAATCTATTCCCCGAAAAAACTAAAATATATAACATTCGTTCAGTTTAAAGAGTTACAAATATAAGGGGTTTCGAATGTATCAAGCGAAGGTTGCAAAAGCCTTGCATTCAGCAAAAAAGCAAAAATGTGTAATTATAAAACTTAAATTGTTTTTGCGTGCATTTTGCAAAATTTTTGATTATTGATTTATATAAACATGATGCATATGGGTATCAGGAAGAGGTTTTTATAGATAGAAAACCATGAAGTAACTATAAAAATATTTAACCTATAAGATTATCTTTTAAATAATTTTCATTAATGTTATTCGGCTTTATATTATTAACAAGATGCATAAATATGTTTTTTATATATTTACTTCTAACTCTAAGTTTTTTAAAACTGTAATTGTTCTCAGTTTCACATTTAGTTTGTCTGTTTTAGCTTGATTTATTTTCTTAGAATTTTTGCTTAATCTTCTGTTTTCCAGAACTTTTTTTCAACTTTGTCATCACTTCTTTTAGTAGTCAGTCGAAAAGCTGCAACAAGATTTCTTTATATTTAATTTATTTAGCTCTTTGGTTTGCATTACTTCGGAGATTTCTTTTTTTCTTTGTCTCAACCATAGTTACTTTACTGCATATTGATGATTTCGGTCGTTCATCAATATTCTCCACACATTACCCGCTTGTATCGATAATAATTATTTGCGAAATCGATGGGTCTGAAAGGAAGTGTGGTTTAAACGCCATATAGTGTATATGTAAGAGGGGTTGATCTACTTACTCCTGCATCGGCATGGCATTTGCATAATCTTTGTCCCCAGCTAGTTATTCTTCTCCTCTATATCACCTTTCACAAAAGAAACACCATACTTCTGGGCTAAATCTTATAAACCGAACTAATTGTCAAAGCATGCCATTTACAGCTTTTAATTATGTTGTTTATTCGAAGCGTGTTCTATTTTAACAAGCTGGAAGTGTTTGTAAATGTCCATATTTTTTATCCATATGAGGGGTAAGAAAAAAACAACAAAAAAGACTCCGTCAGATTTTTTTTGCTTATGGAGGGGGTATACGGAAAAAAATTTCTTGTGAAAAAAAAATTTACTATGGCAATTTTTATACACCGAACATAAAAAAAATTCTTATGCTAAATTTTATTTCCTATGGATTTTTCTTCAGCCTAAAAAAATGGTTATCTAATGCTATAGCAGATGTGCCGAACACGCTCTTAATACGCATTTAATTAATTTTACAAAAATCAAAAAAAAATTCTAAAATGTTTTTAAAAATAAAATTTTTCCCTAGTCCCGGTTTTTGTAAAAATCGGCTGTTGAAATCAATCCCCTTTATATTCAAACTACACAGATTTTTAAGAGAGGGCGCTGCGCCAAACCGGACCCCCACCCCTCTTGTAGCTACGCCACTGATCTCTAGTTGCAGCATTTTTTAGCATGTATAGAAGGGGTTCAAAAACGTACATAAGTATAGTACTGACTTTTGAAAAAAATTCTAAATCTATAAATTTTTATTAGTGAGTTTCGATGCATCTTTGAATTCGTCAGTTGTGGAATAAACATTTTTATTTTGTTTTAATATACTAACAATTAAGTTTTCTTTTTTTGATCTTATGTAAAATATATGCAAATGCTAAGTTGTTTACACAAATTTCTGCAAGAAAAATAACGCATTTTTTATAAAGAAACGGTAAGTGTATCAAAACTTTGTTGACAATTTAAAAAAGAAGTCAAGTTATTGTCATATTGTAGGAATCCAATAAATAAAACAAATACTTTTGTATTTAAAGTAATTTTTTATGGACATAGCATCGATACAACTTAAAAACACTATAGTATTTGTTTTTGGGGGTAATAGGTTTTATAAAATGTAATAAATTGTAATTAAAAGGTATCTCAATACAAAAACCAATGTAAAAAAAATGCTGACATGTACAAAATTTAATAATATTAGCTTACATTTATTCAGCGACTTTTTTTAATCTATAAAACAAAAAAAAGTGTACTGACAGTTAAAGAAAACTCGTTTTTGTTATTTTTAAAAGAATCAAAATAAAATTTTGCCAATTTTTGTAGCAAAAAGCTTGAACTCCTGGTTGGAGACTTGTAATTTATTTTAATAGATATGTTTTGTATGCATCATAAATAACACCAGTTTAGTTGCAAGCAATGCCTGTTAAATTCATATATTGTTTTCCCTATTAATGTGTTATTGCATATATTTTTAAATCTAACAAAAACTGGGCAGGTATATATATTCTTTTAATGCGTTGGCATACAAGTTATAGTAAAATTGTGATAATTGTATCAATATATTTATGTAATGCAATGCATTTGAAACATGTGATCTGTTTAAAAAATGTTCCCTTATTTTTTAAAACACATGTAAATTGACGTTTAGTATCAATATATATAAAATGAATATTATTAAATTTTTTAGCGGTTTATATAGTCATATGACAAAAGAAAAGTAATTATGAAATGGCAACGGTAGCGAAAGGCATTGTTTGGCATGTTTTTTAGTCGTAACTTGAAGAACAATACTAAAAAAATTTTTTTTTTTAGTAAAAAATATTTTTAAAATCAAAAATCAACAAAAATATATTTTTTTTGCCAAAAACTTTTTTCTTAAAAGTTATTTAAGAAAAAATCTTTTGCTTGGAGCATTGACTGTATATTCCAAAAAAAAACAACTTGTAACGAAAAAAAAGTGGCTTTCAAGCTAATTAATGCTTATTTTGTAGTTTTATATCCTTTGTAAGAGTTTACAGACGACTTCTTTTTGATTATATTGTAAAATCTGTGGGTAAAAAGTTTTCTATAATTATTTAATGAAAATTATATAAAATAATTAAACTATCCTCTACAAAAGAAAATCTACCTTTTTGGCTTTTTACAAGTTTAAAACCGTTGTAAAAATCTTAAACTGAAGAACTTTCTAAACTGGGGGTAAAATTATTTCGTAGTAGTATTTAGTTGTTTATGTAGCAGTCATATATTTGCTATTATACCTAATTTTTCTTTATCCAATATATGTATTTTTTAGAATTTAAGGAAAGAATCTGCTGAATATACTTATACGCCCAGAGTGTAAGACCATAATTGTATAGGAAACGTTTATACTTGTAGTAAATACTCCTATCATAATATACAATTAGCAAAGTGAGGTTCGTCAACATAAAATATGCAAATTATTTAGCGGTTTGTATTTTTTTTTTTAAAAATTGTAAATAAAAAGTACTGCATAAAAGTTTTTATAGAACCAGTTCACTATAAGTTTAATAAAATATTCTTTATTTCACACTTCTACTTTGTATCTCTACGTAAAATACTTCAAGATTTTTATACTAAGTGTTGATGCCTCGGCATCAGAAAGGTTACCCGAACGGAGGAACAGGGTAGAATTCCGCTCTGGCGTCGCTTCGCTCCTGGAGCGGAATTCTACCCTGAGACTGAAGAGAAGGGCCTGAGACTTGATGCAAAGCATCAAGTCGAGTTGAGTTATCTGGTTGCAGCCGATAAATATAGCCCTCCGCAGCAGCCGATATTTTTATATGAATATACCATAAAAGTAAATAATTAAGATGGACAAATTAAATCCAGAACAATCTTAATCTAAAACATAGGCCAGGCCGTATTAATGTATTAGATTACAAGGTATAAAAGAAATAGCATTATAATCAATAAGTAACATTTCAAATATGTCTTTTCCTCGTCGTCGAAATAACCAAGCCAGGAACAGTCCATTATCCAACCCTACGCGTTAATTATGCCCAGGCCTAAGAAATTTGGGTAAAACAATTAAAACTTCCCAAAATACCCAAAAATAAAATTTTTCAGATGCGGGGACATTGCGTCAATTGTAAAAAAAACTCAATATGGAAAAATTTTATATTAAAAAAAATTGTAAAATATAAAGTGTCACAAGATAATGCAGCTCCATGAAAGTATATTGTATATTTTTCTTAATAAATGTTGTTTTGGGCCAAAAATTATGACTTTTTTTTACGTAAAAATCGAAAATAATTTACGTCTGAAATGTCAAAAAAACAAATCCTAGCATAAAATATTCAGAAAAACTACACCTGCATTATTTTTTGACGATAAGACACGTTTTAAAATGTTAAGAAAAATATATTTTAGATTTATTTATTTGAATTAAATCTGTTAAGAATTAATACTGCGCTAATAACCTGTATCTAAACATCCAAATACTAAAAATTAATTGTGAAGCGGCACTATTGTGGTACAAAAAATATGTGTCATATAGACTGACTGCACTGTAAATCTTTTTTTTTTCTACTTAAGGATGATTAATCAAAAAAAAGGCGGTTACTTTAAGTAAAATACATAAAACTGATAACGCACGTTTTAAATATTGTAGATCGCAAAACTTACACATAGCAACGTTTAAATGTAGGATATTCTTTTTTTTCACAATAACAAAGATCGCTTTATTAGAACCAAATATATAAAAACCATCTCGAGCGACAAGAACCCCACAATAACACAAGTATAAGAAGTATATAAAAAAACATAAATTTGACATAACTATAACACTGCTTTTACTTTAAGCCTTTCTTTACGGTTTAAACCCGTTTATTTGTAGATTTATTCACTTAAAAAATCAAAAACTTATAGCTAAAAAAAGGAGTGCATTTAATTAATACCGTTTCTTGTTTTAATATAGCCATGTGCTGCAAATTCATTTTAACAACTGTTTAGAATCTTAAAAGTAAATCCATAAAAAGTACCATTTTTTTCAAATTAGGGATTTTTTGGGATTTTTGCATTTTTAATGAAATATTAAAGGCCTGTCTAAGACTACCACAAGACATAAAACTGTGTAAATATGCCTAAATATGCAGCATAATTAAATAAAATACAAAAATGCTGGTTTTTTTTGTTCCAAATTCTGGTTTTAGTAAAGCAATCATGGTAACATACTATAAATAAAAAAACATGTAAGTCGTAAGTCGTCATTGATTTGTCGTACTTCATATACTATTCTCTTTTTCTTTTTCTTTTTCTTTTTCTTTTTCTTTTTCTTTTTCTACTTATATGATATATATATATAATATACATAGAAATATAAATATGCAATTAAAGGTAAAATATTTTGTTTACTGCAATTTGCATTTAAAAAAGTATGCAAAAAAATACAAAGTCATGCACGCTTTGTATACGTAAAATAATATCTTTTCTTTTATCTTCCGTGCGTATTGAGCAAATATACGTACTATTTATTTTGATTTATAACTACTGTGTCCCTCGATTTTAGTGTGTGCGTGAGACCTGTTCTACAGTATGTCCAGTGTGTTTCTTCTGCTGTTTTTACACCAGTTTTTGCAGCTAAATGGCAATTCGAAATTCTTATACATTACGATGAAACTTGAGATTATTGCGAGTTTATTAAAAGTACACGATGCATTCCATGCTTCATGAACTGTCTCACGTAAACTTTACTTTGTCAAACTTACAATTTTTATATAGAAATGCATCTATAATACTGTACGCTTTATTTTATGTCTAGCTTTTTTTTTAATTTATTCTGGCGATTTTATTACAAATTTATTTTTCTAGGGACTTTACAATGTATTTTGTATAGTAAATTTGTATTCTTATACCCTGTGAAAAGATTTCTTGTAGTAACAACATCGTATGTCGCCTCGTTTTTTATAATGTAAATATTTTTACTACAATCGTTTTTTTATAAATAAAAAATATTTCACAAACGAACTTACAAAAAATGCGCAGTGTTTAATTAAAAACGAATTATAACTATACAGTTTACGCCTTTTGTTTTTTTTATTTATCCGTGTTTTTCGCTAATGCGTACGTCTTTTTATTGAGGGACACAGTAGGGCTGGAAAAAAATCAATTGACTTTTTTAAAAAATCGCAGATTTTTCATCCTGTAAAAAACAAATTTGACTTGCATTATTTGCTAGGTCGAAACACAATAATATTAAGAAACGGTAGATATTATTTTTTTGTATATTAAGAAAAAGCGAGGTTAAACGTGTATATTTTGATAAGAAAAACCTAATAAAATTTGTTGTACTTATGTCTATCCGGTATGAATCGCTGTAAAAAATTGATTTAATGTATAAATTGCATTGCCAAAAATATAAAAATCTAGGTTTTTTTTTCTTGTAGGGTAATATAAGCTCGAGCTAAAACGAATTTTCTTTTCTACTCAGTAGATGCAAAAGCCGTTACAAATACTCAGCAAACTGCATACGAGGTCGGTAATTGGATTAAGCGGGTTTAAAGCTCCTAATTACAAAAAAAAAATGCAAAATAAATTAAACTCTGTGTCACTACCATGTATTGCATATTTTGATTTTTTTTCAATGCATTTTTCATGCTTTTGTAGTACTGCGACCTATACTTTTAAATTTTTTTGTTTAAAATAAAAAAAACCTTTTTAGGGAACTTATATTTGCAAGCATAAATTAAATACGTATATTTTTAAACTATTTTTACTTAACCGCATATATAAAGACGTTGTATAAAATTAGTTGCCAATTTTTATCAGATTTTCGTGCCGTTTTTGATGCTAAAACTACGGGTTTTATCGATTTTTTCCGCTCTATTTAAAACATTACAAAAATGCAAAAAAAAAGTAGTACACTGTCATAAGTCAAGGCAATAAATTAATATTTACCATCGGATCGTAAAAATTAATATACATTACAATTTAAATTTGGAAAGCGTTGAATTTAAAAATTGCAAAAAAAAAGACCATACAGCAATGACCGCGTAAATACACCAATAAATAACCTGTGTTTGTATAAAAATACAGTGCAGCCAAAAAAATATAAAAACAATGTAAATGTTTATTTATTGTTTGTCTGTGTTTGTTTTGCGGAACATGATTTTTAAACCTGAAAATCATTTTTGGTCTATTTTTTTTTTAAGTGAATATGTGCGTACACATCCCTTTGCATATTTTATCTCTTGGTTTAGCAAGTTCTTTTTTATTCGGCCCTTTTTCTTCAATTAGCTAATACATAAATTGATCTTTTTTTTCAATGGTTTGTATCGACACGTCCAATGGTTGTAAAATAATAGTATGCTAAAATGATATAAAACACAAAGAATAGCAATCGGCACATCAATATTTTTGCGTAATCTCTTTGCACCTTTAAATTGTCCATTATCAGTATTTACTTGTCTATAGATTATGAAAACTTTACATACCTGCATTTACCTGGGTTTTTTACGTCATGCATTTTATGTGGCTTTTTTTATACGTCGGGTACTTTTTTAGCCAGTTTTTGTTTTTTTTTTCCTTCAAAATTACAGGGGGGTGCGTATTCTGCCATGAAGCGGATAGGGTCAAAAAAACTGTTATGCGCGACTTTGATCTATTTTTTTAGACTAAAAAATTTTTTATTCCCTTTTTCTTAACAGTATAACTGGGTGAAAGATAAAAAATACTTCTGTTTCATTTTTATTTTACATGCTTTTGGCTTGCATGAGTGTATAGTTTCTATAAGTTCTAAAGGCAACTTGTAAAACATAAATAATATCTATTTTTATTATTTATTTTTCTTGTTGATGAACTCTTGCGCAAGGAAAGGTCATATCGAGGAAAAAAATATTTTACCAAATATAGTACTACTAGAAAAATATATATCTATACTATTCTTACTGCTGCCTTTTTTAGTTGCTATCTTGTATATTAACAAAAAAATTTATTTTCATTTTCACTTATATTATCATTATATTCACTGGAGTCTTATATTAGCAAACTTAAAACAGTGTAATTTTTAAGTTCTTGCAGAAAGCATTGTATTTACGTCATGCTTGGAAAATGGCACGATATAATAATATATAAAGGGCAAATGAGAAAAAGGTATCTATAAGCTCTATATAATTGTCCTTTAATAGGCTTATTATTTATATATCGTGTTTCTGAAGCTAAATCCAAATATGATTTTACTCTACTAACAATAGAGGCTGTTACTAATATTATTTGTTTAAGGTATATGCAATTTATATCGCGGGTAATGTAAAATTTATTTATTCACACTCCCTTATAACCACAATTGCTGAAGCTATAAAATCCATACCCATGAAGAAAATAGCATCTAATATGTCGTGAATCAATTACGCAAGATAACCATACAGTAAATCTATCTATTTACGGTTGTTTGGTATGAGTATGTAAGAAACTAAACTCTTCGAGGCATCATATACACATAATCAGAAAAATGTTTAGATCAAGATAATACTTGTTTGTTTTGACAATAAATCAATGTTTTGCATTCAATATATCAGTTTGTAAAAGTTATTGTTTCTTATAGCTTTTAAAATAGAGAAAAATTAGATTACAATACGATTATATTAGATTGTATTTAAAATTACAGTTTATTGTGGAGTAATTTGTGTTTGAACAAATTTACTTTACTATAATTTTTTACAGTATTATTTTTTCTTTGTTTTAGGTAACCTAATTTCATGTTCCATTTGTCTAATTTTTAGTCCAATGAAATTTATAGGACATTTTTGCTTTTAATCGCACACTGCTGTATTTAATTCTGTTTTTTTTACCCTTCACTTTCCTAAAACTCTTTATTTTTATTATCCGTATATTTGCATAACAATATTTCCATTTGTAGCAATTTATCACATGCTGTAGTATTTGTTTTTTTTAGCTTCTTATTTTTGACTTCCACTGTTCTTTTTGCAAAGAATACATAGCCTGAAATCTTATTTCTTTTACAAGTAATGTTGTCTACAAAAATAGGTACAGTTTGTCGTTTTAAATACCTAAAGGTGACTGACAGACATTCCCTCCCTGAATTTGAATTACAAACAAAAAATGTCGTTTCATGTTCCGGATAGTCTGATTTCTTTCATTTCCTGCCCTGTATGCCATCTTTAGTTTCTTTGATGCATCTCTCTATTTTAAGCCATCTTCTGTAAGTTTTAGCATTATACATTGCACCAGCAAACGCCAAGTCTAAAGCAACTTCTATAATTTTTTTCTATGCCAGTCGCTTTTGTTTACTAGTATATTGAATTCGTATTTTTTTGGATTTTTTAGACTTTTTATTTGGAGTAAAAGAAAAAAGAAGCATAAAACGTGACTATAGATATATTTTTTTACCCATTGGTATATTGCTGCATTATACGGTATATTTAAACTTGACATTTATTAGATCTTGATTGTTGGATGACGTCTTTAACGTCTTCGATTTCTTTGAGGCGACCATGAAAAGTAGAATGATAATATGCTTTATTTGAAAATGTTTGTTTATATGTATTTTTCGCATCACCCTAAAAAATAAAGTTTCAATTTATCCATATCTAAAACATATGATTAATCTATGTACTAAATGTGTTTTTTAACATTTGATATGCGCAATCAACGCAGATAACAAAGGTTTGCACAAATCCCTGCCCAACGCTTGTTTAAGACTTGCTACGCATTTTAATCCAGGGTTTTGATAATGGCGCGAAATGTGCTATAATATCGTGTCTGTCGCCTTGGTCAGAAACAACATTAAATTTTAATTTTAATTTTAGTGGCTTGTATATTTTTTGGCTAGATTGCAGACATTCATTTACGATAGATATACATGGTCTGTGTTTTATTCATTTTGTTTTGTTTTTATATTCGCCGTACTTATACCTTTTATATGATGGTTCGCAGATTTCAAAAATTATTTTCTTGCGTTTAGGGTATAAACTAAGTATATTATTTATTTTTCTTGCGTTTCACTAGCTGTATTCTTAATTTTGCTGCAAAATATATTTTTTGTATGTATTTAGACTGTAAGAAAAAATTATATATAACTAACGTATAGGCACAGTAAAATATCTGCAAAATGTATTAAAAATATCTGGAGAGACGCATTGCTAAGATTTTTTATAAAATGGGAAAAAAATAAAATGTTTTTATACAACATTTGCTCATATTTATTTTGAGACTTAAGCTCGAAATTAATTTCCTTATTTTATTGTTTGGAGGCAACCCTTTTCTATGATTATTTATCAGTTTATCGATAAAGCAACATATCAATACATAAAATACGTTGAATTTATCTTTTGAATTTATACCGTCATAAAGACCAAGTCTATAACTAGAGTTTCCAAAATATCGAAAGGAATTTTTGTGATGCAAAACACAAAAAACTTCATTCCCGGTGTCACGTAGTGGGACCTTACCCGTAGTATGAGCGTACACCCGTAGTAACTTGAACAGACCATAAAAAAAATTATTTTATATGGAAACATAAAATGTAAAAAAAAGTTCGTGTATTATGCGCTACATTTGTGCTTTTTCCTTTTTTGCCGTTTCTCATATGATACGGAAAAAATAAAAAAAATGAAAAATATGCAGTTTTGGCTTTTAAGCATAAAACAAGTATAAATTATAGTTTATACTATTTTTACATCTAAAATATCTATTTAGAAAAAAAAAAACACAAAATTCTGAGTTTTATCAAAACCATCAATTTATCTGATAAGAAAAAAAAATGAAGTTTATTTTAGTTTTCATATGTTTTTTTGTGTTTTTTTTCATTTTTAAAATTTGTTCTAAATCAATGTCGTTATTTTTTAGTGGACGGTTTTACTACGGGTGTACGGTTTACTACAGTAGTAGAACCATCCTTTTTTAAAAAAATGTCGATAAAAACGACAAATTTTAAAAATTTTTTAAAAATATAAAATTTTAATTTTGCATTTTATTTTATGTTAAAAACTTGCTTTATGTGATTTATGTAAATTAAGCTGCAATTTTAGTTTTTCTATTATTATGCCAGAGTAAAAAAAAGAAGGGAAATAGAAACAAACAAAAAATGTCGCATATGAAATGTATACAGAAAATCAAATATATTTTATATTTTTCAATAAAAAAGAAAAAAAATATACAAAAAATGACGCAATGATCTGAAAAATTAATAAAGAAACGACATTGCTGTTTAGTAACGTAATGAAATAGAAATAACATTATTGAAAATTTTAGTCAACTGTATTGCAGGCAGGTCAAAAAAATATTTTTTGTGTTACTAAAACCGGTGCATTATTGTGCTTTGATGTTGCAAAGCTACCCAGAAAAATCATTATTATGGCGAAAAAAACTTTTTTTTCTGCATTTTTTTTAGAACGTGAATTTTTTAAATGCCTTACATTGGCTTTTTATTTATTAGTTTATAAAATAGGTAACACACATAATAAACGCAAGTTAATTGAATCCATGGATTCCAGAAGGTATGAAACAAACACATGAATAGTTTTTACTCTCTACTAAAACATAACATTATATGATAGATGCTTTATGGACTGCTTAAATCAGGCCTGTATGTATTATGTATGTATGTAATGAATTATTTTTTTTTTTGATTGTTATTTACACAATGACCGATCAATATCAAGCATTTTTTCTAAAATCAGCATAAAAATCGAAATTGCTTCTATTTTTTATATTGATTCTAATATGATGCATAAATATTTTTACGTTAAGTATATTTTTATAAAACAATAAATAGCTTATGTGCCATTCCGGGGTAGAATTTTAAAAAATAGTTTTATAGTTGTGC
>JAQFYM010002686.1:0-22162 GCA_034694785.1 Agrenia bidenticulata
TTTTTCAATTTTTTCCGCCCATTTTTATATATTTATTTAACGACTGTCGTTTTAATACCCATGCAAGATAATAAAATACCTGAAAATTCTAGATTTTAAGAAACACCTACTGTGGTGAATAATGTGATTAGCGATAACCCGGTGCTCATTGAATTATCACAACAAGACTTAACTGATGCTTAAGCACTACCCGTGCTACACTTCAAACAGAAAAATTGATTAATCTCACAAAAGTATTCTCATTAAACTTGTTACAAAAAATGGTGTAACAACTCAACATGCAGCAGCCACAGCAGGAATAAATTAACGTACTACACGAAACGTTACTTTTCGACATGCAACATCAAGAGAAGTCTAAGTAGATAGACGAGGAGGGTCGCGAGATAGAGCGATAACAGAGGCGGTGCTTGCAAAAATAGAACGCAAAGTTGAAAAAAATTTCGCTGCAACAATGCAATAGAATAAAGGACAACTAGAAATAGAAGACAAATAAATTTTACAATCATGCGTTGAAAACGGGCTTAAGCTGTTGATGGCGACGCTGAAAAGAGCACGTCAAGAATTGGAGAGAGTAAACGAGCACGCCAAAATCTAAGCCCAAAAGCAGTTTGCCATTGATTACACCAATACAGCACCAAGGGACATGTCAAAAAGCGTATTTTTTGACGAATCTAGAAATAACATGCATCTAACAAGGTCGCAGACCAAATCAATACAAAGAACAAGGGCACCTTGGTAGTGTCAACTGTAAGAGAAGGTAAGCTGTGGAGTTTTTATTGGCAATGAGTTCTGCAGGTATTTTTTTAGTAAAGTAATTGATGATGGAAACGTATATGCGATTAGGTTTAACCTTTTCATGGAGGAGTTACTAGTTGTGCTTAATCAAAGAGGTTTCGTAGAAAATATAATGATATTAGTGGTTTATGCATGGATTTACAAGCGGGATGAATAAACAGTCTACTGGCCCAACAAGTTATTCTTTAAAGTCCGTGAGCCCCTTTTCATACATACTAAACCCCATTGAACTTGTTTTCTTACAAGTTAAAACATCATCACGTCGTTTTTTGTGTAATCGGTTGCAACAAGAAGCCAACGTTGTTCAGAGACCATTAAGAGAAATAATGACTGATGCAATAAGAGAAGTAACTATACAAGATTATTGTGGTTACTTTGATCACGTAGCAAGAAATCTAACATTGGCGGCCACATGAACAAGATTTATTGATCAAGTAACTAATACGTTATTTTTTTTTAAATAGTCTAAAAAAAAATTCTTTTTTTTAACAGTCTCTTTTTTTTTATTAGATGTATTTAATTAAATGCGTATTTTGCAATTTACTGCAAATTTTTAATTAGTACATTTGTTTTTATGTATCGTAAGCGCCTATAGTGTAATGGTCCGGAACATTATACTAAAAGTGCTTAATTGCAGGTTCGATCGCTGACGCCAATAGAACTAAATATCCGTTATTTGGTTGTAAGGCGTAAGCGGGGTTCGAGGCCTGCAGTTAAACGGTGGGATAAAACATGTTTAGGGCTGAGATTAAAACGTACGGAGAAGCCAAATATCTCGTGGAGGGTCAGTAGACATGTAGGGTGGGTCATCATCTTTTAATTCATAAGAAAGAAGTATAAAGTGTGACAGATTGGTGTTTTTACAATGTAAAGTACAGAAGCCTATGAAAAACATTTTAAAGCTGGCTGTAAAATTTGAGACTTTCAAAAAATGTTCTTAATATAATTGTTTACAACGACGCCATGTTTGTGGCTCAAACAAAAATAGAAAGTTTTTACCAATACAATATGTCCTGGTCGCTTTACGGAGCGTCCATTTTGGGTTAGAAATTAGTCCAATTCGCTTTGGGCAGCGTCTGGTTTTGGTTGAAAATGCCCTAATTTATGTGATCAGCGTCCTTTATAATTTTGAAAACGGTCTTTTTGGTTTGAAAAACGTCCTAGGCGGTTTGGAAAACGTTCAATTTGGTTTTTAAAACGTCCTAATAGATTGGAAAACGTCCTATTAGGGTTGGAAAACGTTATATTTGGTTTGGAGAACGTTTTATATGGTTTGGGATCGTCCTATCTGGTTTGGTAAACGTCCTATTTGGTATCTAATCTATCCTATTTGGTTTGGAAAGTGTCCTATTTGAGTTGGAAATAGTATAAATGCAAACGGTTTATTTCCTTATGCATTTTTTGCGTAGTCTGTGTGTACTGCCATTTTTGCTTTATATTCAGTATTTTATAATGTCGCTTGAAACAATTTGCATACTTATATTTAATTACGGAAAAAAAAAAGCAAACTTTAATAATAACTATTATATAATTAAGTCGTGGTAAGAAAGCGCCGACAATGTAAACCTTACATGTATAATTTCTGTTTATTTTGTATATAATAATTAAAAAATGACGTTAATCAAGCCATGCAAAAAAAAAAAAATCAAAATTGCTATATAAAAATGTTGCAAAAAATGCAATATTAACTCAGTTATTAAAACGTGCATGCTTTGCAAATACAATTAACGTGATAAACTGCACGCAGCTTTTTTTACTAGTTTTTATATATATATAAAAGTGTTTTTTTGTACTGCAAAGTCGACATTGAGATGCATAATAAAGGATATTCTACATTTGTCTGGACAGTGCAATCAAAAATTCGCTGAATTGTGTACAATAAAAAAGTAAATGCATTTTAAGCCATTTATACTGTAAAGAATACTCAAAAAACTTTTCAGCGTAAATTTGTGGTTTTAAGTGTTTTTGAGCCAGCAACATCAAATGAATTGTTTTTTATGGTATTACAAAAAAGATTCTTGTTTACTTAAATGTAAAAAAAGCGTTTTTATTGTAAAAATATCACATTTTTGTAGTATAATTGTTCTTTACCTATAATTTTTTGACAGGAAAAACTTTTGAATAATATTATGCAATTTCTGTTTTACAAACATAAGAAAAATAAAGGTATAAATTTATACAGGAAGTATGTATACTAAAAACTTAAACTAAAAAAATGAATTTCGGAATAAAAAAAATCACGTAAAATTAAAAAAAACTACTGAAAAACTAAAAATAAAAAGGAACCATATAGTTTCGCACAAAATAAAATGTTTAACTCGTTTTAAATACAATTACAGATTAAAAAGATACCGAAAATAAACCTATAAAAATTAATTTCGTTCTATTTTTTGCGTTTTAAAAAACGATAAAATAACCTTAAAAAAATATACATTATTTGTATAAACAACATTTGAAGCCCTATGAATACAATTATGTAGTATGTAAACGTTACTGCCATAGTAAAATTTTTTACCCGGTTGCCTGTTACACGACTGCGTAACAGAACAAAGAAAGTTATTAGAAGTACTAGATGCGGCAGTAGTTTTACACCAAAAGATTTTATTTTACGGGTATTATAAGCTATAAAAAACGACAAAAAATTAAGCACAATAGGGTTTAACATATCTTTAGAATTTTATGCGTCTAACGGTGAATTTTTTCAAATGCTTAGTCTATCAGTTTTACGTGGTTTGTTGTAGTGCACTCCTCACCTAAGCAAATTTTACTGTTTTTTGTCTTTTAGTATATATTTGCGCAATTCTAGATGTCTTTAATACTGTTTATACGGCTCAGCGTCTACAAAAACGCACTGTTATATGTCAAACTGCATTTTTTTTAGCAACACGAAACTTAGTTTAACCCTCTAGACGAGTAATCTGGTTGCTGGAATGACTTTGCTTAATAAAAAAAAAGGAAGTTTTGTTACTGTGTTTTAAGTAGTTGTGTATTGCAAATCGCTTTTTATTGTTAGTGTTATATACTTTTTTGGACAGCCGTTTTTTTATTTTTTTAGATATATATTTTTTATGTTTTTAAATTGTCTAAATTATATCAAAAAAGCAATATAGTTCGCTCTGTAAGTTTTTATATAGGTTTAAAGTGCAGTAAGCATATTTGATGTATTTATATTTCTAGAAAAAAGAATTGTAGACGTTTATCGTTTACAGAAACACATATGTCGCGGTTAGATGTTTGTTTTTAGCTGCTGCGCTTTTCTATGCAAACATATACACGGAAAATATAATTTTTTATACTGTATAAGATTTTTATGAACTACAAGCCTTGATATAGTATTTTAAAATGCATTTGGCTGTATAGCGGCAAACTTTTAACAGTAAAATCTACAAAATTTATTATATTTTTACTAAAATTTTTGTTGATTTAAGCTGTTTTTTTTGCCATTTTGAAACCAAAGTACGTAAGTTGGTAAGAACCTTTAGGGCTACTATGTTTGCTTTGCACATATTTTTAGATATAGAAAACAATATGTATAACAAAGGTGGGTTCTAATCAATCGTTGCATTACCTTTTACTAAAAAAGGTAAATATGAAATATACTATACAAAATACAATATTTATTTGTTTTTTAAATCGTTCTTCAAATCTTTCGTCTCCATTCGTTTGCTGATAAGTAACGACCAGTATAAAAGAAAGTTACACCAAATGATACGAATACAAATAAACAACTTTTTTCTGTAAATGCGAGCATTAATAATTTTATTTGTATACTAAAAATCTATTATACACCTTTTTTTCTACAATTTTTTTGTCTTTGCAAGACGTTTGCTGTTACATCTTTTGTGTTTATCTTTTAATTTTGTAAAGACTATCACTTTACAATAATATATGGTAGAAAAATACAGTTTTAGCGCAAAAAAAGCATAAATGTTAACGGGTTCCTTTTTATATAAATGAGCAGTCGCTGAAAACCGTTTTTGGTATTTTTAATTACTATAGAATGCCAAAACCGTAGAATAGTCACATTAAAATGGTCCCAAGTTATAAATTTTGTCTACTAATAACAATCTAAAAAAGTATTTATCCTGTGTACAAGTTTCCCTTTTTTTTGCAATATAAAAAAAAGGTTTTTATATTGAATATAGGTTATAAATGTATGAGCTTCTGTTGTTTTTTGTTCTTAACAAACGTACTAAAATCAGCAAAAATCTGCGCGTTCAAGCGTGATTATCTATTCTTTATTTATGTCCAGATGCAATGTTATTAGAATGAAATTATAAATAAGTAGATCGTAGAATAAAAGAATATTTAAGTCCACATTTATAATTTCCACATTAAGTAGATCATATACGTCCGCAAACAAATACGTAAGTGCTAACAGCAGCATTCGCACATTCATAGACGCATAATTTTATTTTACATACCAGCTTATTTCAGTAAAAATACGAATTCGTAGATGATCAGATATGAAAATTTTTATAAAAAAGAACAAAAAAGTAAGATAAACATGTAAATAGGTAAATGCAAACAAGTTTTTTGTATATTTCATTATAAGACCTGAATAGTTATTGCAAGGAACTTTTAAAAGTTTACACTATGATATAACTGGTAAATAATATTTTTTGGATGAGGTTGCATCGCAAAAAAAGATATGACAATATAAGTCGCGTAATATCGTAGGTGTAAAATGTTTAAAGCAACACAAAAATAGAGATTAGTAATCATTTTATCATATATGAATATACGCTTAACTACAAAATTATAAAAATATTGATCCTTGACTATATGAAGTGAAGAAGCGCTATGAAAATATTTTGTTAGACTTTTGTATTAATTTTTTGTTGCAAACTGCAATGCCTTCTAGAATCGTAATAAAAAAACTTTTTTTATACTCTAGATCAGGGATTACTTTTTGAATATTTGTTATTCTTTTTACATTTTGTGTATATATTGACCAAAAAATAACAAGGGAGTAATAAGAGTAATTATACTTTGTGTTCTTATGACCCGAAACGCATTGCAAAAATTATATTTTACTTTTTCGCGTTTGTGAAGTTTCAAAAAAGTATCTTTCAATGATTTTTTATAATAAATGTTTTTGTAAAAAATTCATAAAGTACCGGATGTTACGTTTAAACCCTTTAAAAACACCAAAAAAGCACTATGTGTTCAAAAATGTTTTATTTTTTTTTTTGACCCGTTATTCGCTTTACTAGCAAATTTTAAGCATTTTTCGCATATCAACTTGTGCAGAGGATGTCAAAATGAATATGTAATTGTGATGTTTGCTATGATAAGAAACAATAGATAAAGTGACATGTTTTGATAATTACTTGATAGACATTTATTACGTAAAAATGCATATAAACAAACTCAATTTAAATAAATAGGTTCATTTTCATTTTTATGGTTGCCAAGAAGAAAGGAATAAAGACGACTCATCCAACACCGGATATTTCGATGACTTATAATAAAAAAATTAAAATATATATAAACAGAAAATGCAGAAATCATGTCATTATTGAATATTTAAAGCATGTCTTTTTGGGTACAAATATGTGCAAAAATACTATGGTATTACAGAATAACAACTTGTACTAAACATCTCACCTTATATCACCAGCTACATAGACTGTTTTGTCTACAATTTTGTTTAATAAATCCATTGCAAAACTTACTGCAAAGTCTTAGATTTTCATATGACAAGTCTCCATTTATTATATTTTACAGCCTAAAAACACACAACAAAATTTGTAAAACCGATCATAATATTTTTTGTCAGTTAAACATACAGCAATAATAATGTAAAAACATTTTTACGCCCAATAAAATTTTATTTTTTTTGACATGCAGAGTAAAAAAATTGTACTAGAAACAGTGAAACAATTAAAAAACGCAATAAACACAAATACTTTGTATAATTATTGATTGTATTTTTTTATCAATTATTGTACTAATATTTTAGCATAATATATAAAATGCTATGAAAAAATAAAAAAGAAATGTTTGCTATAAGTATTTTTATGCATATTTATGGTAAGTTGTTGTGAAAGGATACTTTTGCAATAATCACAGAGACCCTTAAACTTTTAAATGACAGAAAAATACTACGAAACAAGTACGGCCATTCTTATCACATAAAAAATTTTTTATGTTCATATCCGTTTTGTTTCTGTGTTAAGAATACAAATTACATGATTTTGCGTAAAAGTATACATTATACAATTTTTGTATAAAAGTTTTAGGCTAACTTAATGATATAGTTTATAAGATAAAACGATACATATTATTAAAACGTATTTGTGACATATTTAGTATAGTTTTTTTGTTCATAAAGCAGCAAAAAGATAAAATGCTAGTTTTTGACATTTTTCTTGTTGTTTAACAGCTTTATATCGGAGATTATATTTGTAACAGGTTTTACAAAGCATTTATTTTGCATAGGCGTTACTTTATTTAGGTTAAGCCTTGACCTGTAAAGAATTATAACGAAGTGCGTTTTCTTCGTACAATATGTAAAGGCAAGGCATTCTAACACAGTAAAATACAATTTTTCTGCAAAAATCCTGCAGGTTTTTTACAGTTGTACATTTTTTTTGTATATTGGCTGCAGTTATATCTCATCATAGTGTTACAACAAGTATAATTTACATTATTTTTAAACACATATTTGTATTTTATTTCCTAGAAACTAGTTAAGTTATGCGTATAACAATAAATAAACGAATCTAAGGGCGTTTTTCATTTTCAGTCATTATATCTTAAATCATTATAGTACTATTTTAAATTTTAATTATGCTGATTATTTTTGTTCCAAAAACTTCAGTATACCTAGGTTGTAGCTCTAAATACTGATAAAAAACTTTTTGGTGTCGATCATACAGATTTTGGTTATAGTAATTGTTTTAAAATACAACTAAAAAAATATGCATGCAGGTTAAAATGCTCTTTGTAGTATACTTATAAATTATAACACAAAAAACGGTAAAAAACCTTCTTTATACCAGAATTACTATGGTAAAATCTGTTTACTGATTATCGGTATACTGCAACACAATGGTACACAATTTATCTCAGGTAAAAACAATGTACATCATGGTAATTTTTGCATATTTACACCGGTATTTATCAATTGAAGTATTAAATTTTTTAAAATAGCAAAATCAAATAAATATTTATTATTCATTGTGAATATAGACTTCACACATTTTAAAACCGGATATAGTTCCATGGATAAACTTGCCTATATAAAACGACCTAATAAATGTCTAAAAAAGAAAAAGAATCGATTTCTTTTAGGCTAAAAAAAAGCAAAAAAAAAAGAAGTCGAAAAATATAATGAATGGAAATTACTATATAAAGAAAATGTAGACTCATATTATTTTGACCGTGTTAGTTTGACTAGAAAGTCAGCTTGCTTTTATTTTTGGACCATTCAATTTATTTTTTTATGACTTTGGACGTAAAAAATTTTAGACCTTTCATTGTAAAACCAAGTTATTTTTGGTCATTATGTCGCGTACCGTTAGGGATCGCAAAAATACTTTACGGTAAATGCATTTTAAGTAAACATTACGTAGTTTTTTTGTAACGTAAAACATACTATACTATAAAATTTTTTTCCAAGGTATGATTCAGTATAAAGAAAATTGTTTTTTGAATTTGTAATTGGATATTTTAATTTGTTAATTTTCTAGCAGCGAAATATTATTGTACATAAAAAAATTTCAAAAAAATTATACACAGAAGAAACTGTTGAATATGCCTGTACATCTTATACTTCATTACAATATCAGTCAAAACAAAAAAATAAGTATGTAAAAAACTGTTTTAAATTATCTATAATATTGTACAAATACATTTTTTGCACAATACAATATACTTTTAACTGGTAAAAACCTAATTATATTGCGTGTTTTAAGCTCATTTTTTTTGAAATACATAATCATAAACCATGATTCTTCTAGTGATAAACATAAACATTGTGCAAATCATTTTTCTACAAATTTAAATTGACTACGTCTTATCAAAAGTGTCAGACTTAAGGGTAATGCCAGAGATTATTCTAACGCAAATAATTTAAGACGTACAATCTCATTTTCTACTTTAAATTGTAAAATCCATAGTTTTTAGTATCTTCATGTACAGGCTTTTTTTTTACATTGTTATAGTCACAAACAAGACTATATCTTCACTATACCTGCAGAATACCTAAACTATAGTGCACTATACGTATAAAGCTAACACAATACGTATAGTTAATAGAAAAATGTAAATGATCTACGCGTAAATGTTGAGCCCAAGTCACCAAAAACAGGTTCGTCAATATTTTTTTGCAATTTGCCAAAAATATTTTAAATTGTAAAAATATGCCAATTGTCTAGGGCTCCGCCTCTGTATTTTAAGGCATAATTTTATACCATATCTCTATAGGGGATGTGCCCAAAAATGATAGGGTGCATCTAGATTACACAGGCCTAAAAAGGACGAGCGATGTTTAAATTATAATGTCAGCAGATTCTTATGATTGTTAATAGTTTTTAGAAAGACCATATGAAATCATGGGGACTATGGAAAAAAATAAGCCTTTAGTGCAGTTTCTACGTGTTTTTTTTTTTGTAAACCCGTGTTTAAAATTGATTTATTTTTACTTTGCTTTTATTTTATTTGATTTTACGTTTATTTTACCATTTTGGTAATATACGGAATCCGTGGAGTACCATTATGCCGAAAACCATTTTGCCGAAAAAAAAAAAATAATTAAAGCGCAAAAAAAAAATAATTTTTGATGATAAGCTGGATAATGGGGAAGCAAATATTATCAAGTTCCAATTGTAAATCAGTACTTATTCTGAACAGATAAGAACAGAAATATAAAAAAAAAACTATTCACATGCAAAACAATCACTGCTCAGCAGGATTTTTAACTTTAAATAATAACATTAGTTAAGTAGCAAAACAACATAACCCTGCTTACGACGTAAGCAAAATTATAAAAATGCACAAAAGGATGTATTGTCGACACACATCACTTACAGTTGTAACGAAACCACAATGACTGTTCACCGAGCTGTTATATATGACACATCATTACTTATTACTATAAACGTTTTTAATATGTAATGTTTCCTTGTAAGATAAAATATAAACGAACATATATCGATGGGTAAATGCACTTGGGGACCCAGAATTAGTTTATACAGCAGAACAATTTGATTAGAAATGTGCAGTTTCACGCAAGACAATTTGCTATTGTATCATGAATTTTCCCTTAATAAAAATGCATAATAGGAGTTTCAAGCGTTAATAGACTGGTTGCCGTTGAAGACAACACTTAACTCTACATGAATGGTACATGTAAATCGTCTTCGAACGATTTTGAACTACTATATCATTCATGGAGAGTTTGGTGGGCAATCTCCATTGGTATATATTTTTTTGACTCTAAAAACTAAAGAAATATACACTAGAGCAGTGCCTCCTTTTTTTGTTCATTGTAATCACCCTTGTGTACAATAAAAAAAATAATGAACAAACAGCAATTAAAATTAAGTAAAAATAGATGTTATGCAATATAAGTAAGCATTTTTTTCATCCTTATTTATTTATATGTTTACTAACAATAGAATTAAAATCAGGCTTTGTTTTTGTAATTCCTATTCGCAATTCTTTATCTAGACATTTCAAACTATTTCTTGTTTTACTCATTGAATAGTTCATTAGCGAAAAGGCTGTCCACATAGATACAAAGTCTGAAATCTAAAGAGGTGGTGGATTGCCTTTTTACCGCAAATCTTATATTGGAAAAAAATCTTGGCCCAAAATTCAACACAACTAAGTTACGAAGAATGTTTCCTGACGTTCGGATCTGAACTCAGTTTTTTAATTTCACTTCGATAACTTCAATGAATATTCAGCGGGAAGGTGTGCAGATGGAAGATAGGGATACTCAATCCAGTTGAGATCTTGCGTATATATCATAAAAAATCTTACATTAATATTATCTTGTATCTTGTTACGGGCATCTTGGATTTTTTTTTAATATTTTAATCCATCTCAGTATTACTGTAATTACGAAAAAGGTTGAAATCATTATTCCTAACTTGATCAAGCAATAACTCAAGCGTTTCTTTGTAAAAAGAAATAGTATTTTTAATATCCAGTATATTTTTATTTTCACCTTGTAGTTGCAAGTTAATTTTATTCATAAACTGGTATAGATCACATAAAAAGGCAATTTTATTTTAAAGGATTTTTTATTCATAATTTCAATATATTCTTTATGTTTTATCAAATTGAATTATTGTATGAGCGCTGACCATTTTGATAAAGCCCTTTCGAGAACATGCCCTTTAGACAACCATCTGACATTATTATAATAAACGAGGTTTTTCTGTGGTTTTTCCCGCATTTCTTTACACACTTTTTTAAACTCATTGCTCATATGTATACTCTTTTCTTTTTATATTTCACTATTTTATAACATGCCTCATAAGAATCTGCAAAAAGGGGTGTAAGGCATTTTGCTGTTAACGCATGTTGATGTATAATACAATGTACACCTTCGCATGATTTACTGTTTGCCTTTTTCTTTTATAATACCTCAGTTCGTAAGCCTTGCATGGCGGGTGCTCCATCTAAACAGAAACCTATTATTTTATTTTCATCGTATTCGTTATAAATAAAATATTCTCGCAACTATAAATATATATCAATTGATCTTGAATTCATATGAAACTCTTTGCAAACTAAGAAAGGTTCGGCTATGGAATTATTATCCAAAAATCTTACAAAACACATGAGTTGAGTACGATTTGCTTTATCAGTACTAACATCGATCTAAACTGCCAACCAAAGGGGATAATTTTAGTTTGTTGACTGTGACAGTGACAATTCCAGATGAAATATTCAATAGGCATTTTTTTATTTTGTATTACCGAGGGCAAGAGAATTGCAACGTATCTTAAATTCTTCGGGGCCATAAAATGTTTTTAATACTAATTTTAGTATTGGCATTATCAATTGTCGCCCAATAACTGTAGGGAATCCAGCTGCAACAATATAAAAAGAAATTTGGTGCCTCAAAATACCGTATTCGAATCCTTTTAATTTAATATCAATTTCACTTTCCATAAAAATGTTTTCTTGTGTATGGAGATGATTTTCTTATCATTTTCTAGCTGTTGAATATGAATATGCAACAGTATATCAAAATACCATCTAGGATATCTTTGCTGAGGTTGCTTATGCGTAGATATCCAGTGTTGCTGCAGCTTGGATGTAGTCATTGAAACGGCGGATTTCCTTTGCGACAAAGCAGACTATGTAGGGTGTGTTGTCCGTCAGTAACTGTATGTAAGAAAGCCAAAATATATATATGAAGAATGATAGTATATTTTATTAGGTTTCGTTTTTGTTTGGCTTGTGTTTTTTGCAGTTCGATGACTGGTAAACGGGGGTATATTGTTTTTTTTTTATTCATGTCTTTTTGGTTCTTTATTTTGTAGAATATAAGGGTAAATATAATAATTTCGTTCAATTCAACAAAAAAAGGAAAGCCCTGCAATAAAGCATTCAAAATTTTAAAATCTACTGTTTTAAGACTACACATTAGTTTTGATCCAGATGTAATATAGTTGGCTTAATAGCAAGCAGTGTAAAATGCACTTAAAACAATATGGCTTGAAGCAAGGCAAAAGGAATGCTTTTTCCAGCTTGGACAGACCATATACAGAAAACTGCAAAGTATAGGTTGAGTCGATCTTTTATTTACAAAAATGCGTTTTGTGGTATAGGTAAGTCTTTTTGCGGTTTCCCCTGGTTCCGTAGTATATATAAACATGTGCTGGCAATAAAACGTGTCCATTAGAATATTATTCATCTCGCGGTCTCTGAATTTTACTTTATGTGATAAAAATCAAATTAATAAATACACGTCCATTATTCTCATCAGGTTGGGTGTTACTTTGGTGAAGTGCGATAAAGGACAAATACTGACAAGAAGGTTTTCATTCAAAAATAAATAGATTTCTTTATAATCATAATGTTACATTTACTATAATGGTGTATGTGGTTAAGTAATTTTAACTATGTTTCGACGATAAGCACTCAAAGCTTATCAATGCAGGAACTGAAAAAAGGAGAAAAAGGATTTATATTGAACAGGATAAAAAACTTGTTAACTTGTGAGATAATTTTACGTAAGCACGTATAAATATGGTTGGTTTTTAATAGAAACAAAACTTGTAATAAAATTGAATGTTTAATATTTTTATCTTTGCAGCTATCATTATCACGGTCTATGAAAAAAAGAAAATTTCAACGAAATGGTTTCTGGAATTATGATACTGAATTACGAGAATCAGCATCTCCCTTTGCTCAGATCAGATACAGATGAAAGATCTGATCCCTTGAAATGATTAATTTTATCGTGGAGTGCCATCTCGCCGAGTTTTAAAAAAATTGATAAAAATATCCCAAAGCAAAATGATTAAATAAAGTGGATGATAAAAAAAAAACATCATTTTGTATTGCGATAACACACTAATTATGCTGGCCGCATAAGAATATACAACCGACAGTAGAAATTACAATAAATGTAAGACTTTTCTTTGTCCTGCTAAAATAAGACTAATATCATTGACATAAACTGTCAGTCTCCATAATCATGAAATGTTTTAGACGATATTGTAAAAATGCATTTGCGTAGGTTGCAATTAATATACCTTTTGACAACTTCGCACAATCTTCACCCGCAATTTTTCAATAGTTTATTTTAATAATTTAGTCTTTTTTCTAACTGCGACCATCAGCTAAATATTTGCAAGATCGCATTTTTGATTCTTGAAAACTATCCTTACAAATGAAAGCAAAATTTAGAGAGCCCTGCAATAGTTTTAATCAAAAATTTATACAATGACAAAATTTTTAATACAAAATAGTAAAATCTTGCAATTAATTTAGGGTTTGACCAAATAAAATAATATAATTTGTGTCTTCAGTTTATAAGAAGATTGAAGGCCCAAAGAAATAAAAAACCCATTCGGATAGAACCTTTAAATTGTCTATAAATGATTTTAAGAAGTTACGATTATTTTTGGAAAATAAAATGAGTAATATTTTTAATATTGCATTATATTTGCCTTATGACAAAACCAAAAACTATATTAACAAAAACATTTAATTTTTTTTGCGGACAGTTTAGATACCAAATATATGAACCTTTAACCAACAACTTTCTGTTTTTCGTTGATCAAGCCTTACAGACTATATTATTGCTAGCATTCTTTTATACAAGAGAAACAGAGCTTTTTTTCATTTCGAAAAAACGATTTGAAAAAAAAAATACAAAATCTAGAATAAACAAATTTTTATTTTTATATATAATTTACGCAATGGGGTTATACACATTTATACTTTACCACTGGTATAAATATAATCTTTTGCGATTTCCTGGCAAAAAATTAAGCATTTTCATTTTTTCGCTCTTCACAGCTATGAGAATTCTCTCTTATGTTTGGTTTAGACTGAACCAATAACAGGCGATCAATGCTTGGAAGAAAGTGTTATCATTTTTACGATTTCTGGCAAAAAAAACACCAATTCACATGAAGGTTTAATATATTTTATACCGACACATATATAAGAACAATGTAATATTAACTTTACGGGTTTTGTATTGGGTCATTTTTGGTTCTGATTGGCATTAGGCTCTCACGGCGTTTAAATTGTGTGATAATTTATCTTAAACGGAAAAACCTAAACAAAAGTATAAGTTGCGTAATTTATAAACTTATTATATGGAAAAGGCAAAAGTTTTCTGTTTTTTACTTGGTGCAAAAACATAATTAAATAAAATGTTTTAATTCATTGTATTTTTTTTATCATTGTATTTTTTAGTCAGAAATCCATTTTCGGCGAGATTGTTTTCGGCGAGTTGATACTGAACCAAATTTTATCTAGAAATTATTATAATAAATATCAATTTTTAGAATTAGAAAAAACAAAAGGCTTTTACGATATTTTAATACAATATAAAAAAGTTGATTGAATTTATGATTCTTTTATTTTTAAAACTTTGAACATAATCTATTATAAATCTTTTTTTGTTTTTTGTTTTTTACTTTGTTTACTTTATTGGTTAAATTAAGTGTAAATTACGATGTCTATAATTTTACATTCTTATTTAGTTCTATTTCAATGAAAATGTTTACAATCGTTCTGGCAACACTTTTTTATTTTTACTCAACAAATTTGAAAAATTACATGATGTGATCAAATTGGGGTTCTGATTCATAAAAGTGGCTCCCGTATCCTAAATTTACCCGTAACCTGTAGCAAAAACCCCTATAACACTGTAACCGTAACCCGTTTTTTAAACTGAGCCTGTAACGGGTATTATTTTTACGTAAGCGATTGAAGGCGCATAAAATAAGTTTTTTTTATAAATGTAACACACTGCTGAAACAAATTACTTTGAGCACTGTTTTATATTACTTACACACCTAAACTATATCCTCAATTTTGAACCCGATGCAAAGACACAAATAACAAGCCAAGAAAAATGGGTCAATATTTTAATAGGCCAAAACGAAAAGATCTAAACCAAAAAAAGCCTTTAAACTACAGAATTCTATAATTTTTATGTCAAAAACAAATTTGTCATACAAATCGGGGCGCCAATCTTGTTTCGGCTATCAAACTTAAAACCTTCTTTGGTTTGACCCTTTTGTGTTATAATCTTTTTGTTTTTTTTGCATTAAAAAAGTGGCCATTTTTTTTTGGCCTTATATTTGTGGCCCTTTTTATTCGACCCTTTTATCCGGAGATCAACTTTCGGCATACTCTTGACACAGTTACGTTTGACAGGGCGAGATTATGGTATCCTGTTTTCATGTTTGCTTTTATGCATCAGAATCATATTCTACATGTCCAAAGTAATATTAAAAAATAATTCTCATATTTTAAATTATATTGCATTAGAGTTCCAATGTTAAAAAAACAAAAAAAAAGTCTTTTCGCGTGCAAAAACTTTGAAAAATCCGGTTGACGCATTTTAATATTTTTTTAAAAACTCTTGGATATATATAGTTACTTTGTATTTGCAACACGTTTTCTAAAATGCTTTTGCTCAGTAATATATTGGTTCACGTTGTGAAACTACTTTCAGTCTCGCATAGGCCTTATCTTGGCGCATTGACCCTTTATCTCTTTTTAAGAAAATTATCTCGGGGTGACTGTGCACCTGCGCTCGCACTTGTACTTTCTAAAGCTACGCAACTCTCGGCACGCTATGCGCGCCGCTTGTTCTCTTTGCTTTAGAGAAGCTTATACCGCTTTGGTGCTTGCCTTTGTGTTGTTTTTCTTGCAAGAAGAAAAGTTATCTATACCCACAAAAAAATATAATAACACGTTGTCTAAAAAATTTGTTTTATTCTACAGATGATAACATTTCTTTGTAACCAAAACACCATACGATGTATAAATAGTTTACAACGGAATCTCTATATGTTATCATAATCTTTTAAGCAAGCAATTACTTTTTATGTCATTTCTTTATATCTATTCTTGAGTTTTTGTACTATAAATGGCTAGATAATTTATTTCAGAAGACGCAATCATTATAGTAAGGTTACTATTTAGCAAGCGTACGCCTTTTTTTTTGACACTGCAGCTTTTATGCAATGTGCAATATGTGTGATACTCAATACTAATTTGACTGTCAATCTACTGGAACGTCTTACCTATACAGACATCTATTTTTTCCACACAAACAAGTAGACAAAGCAAAAAACGAATATGTTAAGAATACAGGAAACCGATCTATTAATCTAGATAAATTCGGGTTTAAAATGAATGACAGGAAGAAATTAGTAAAATTTACGCCAAATGAGAGAGCAATTATTTGTCTCTGTGTTGAAAAGCACCATTTGCCTCTATCATAGTTTTGAAGATCCGATTGTTTCATTAACTAAATCATATCCAGAAATTTTACATCAAACAATGAGATTTAAATGAGAAAGATGTCTAAGAAAATCTCTGCTGCATGCTTTGCAAATATAAATAACAAAAGAGGAATGTTTGCAATAGATGGATGGAAAAATGGCGTGACACAACAAAACATGATTGTATATTTTTTTTTGATAGAATTTCCAAGCCTAACCATTTATATAAAAAGTTGGGAATTAAGTAAATGTTAAGTGAAAATATAGCAGCTTGTGTATATGATGCAATTGAAATGTTTAACGAGTATAAAATCAAAATAATTGGTATAGTATCAGATGGGGCACCAATATGGTTAAGTCAGGAAAAAAGGAAAACCAAAAGCATAGGTACATTATGCACTTTTGATGCACAAGTTATGTTATTAATCAAGTCATCAAAATCACAATTGGTGAGGTCCCATGTATACAGCGTAAATTTATTTTACTTAATAGTTATATTTAGTCAGGTGCTATACTAAGAGATTGTGATACAAGATGGTATGAAGTTTATCAAAGATTTATCGGTGTAAAAATCTTATTGTCTACTGAAACTGATCTCAAACCAGAAAATATAATGCTTATTCTAAATACTGTGCTGACGTTTACACGTCTAATTAAATACCTACGGTACACACAAACTGATCAATCTAACTGGCTTATACTTCATGACATATTTTGGCTACTATAAATATGTATTGGAATATAGAAATATTCGAAGTTGTCGATACAATGATGGACTTTATTCGACATATACAGATACATATACGTTGATGCTATACTGTTGATAAAACATAAAGTTCATATATGAACCCAATCCCATAATAATATCTCTCCGTGGTGGAATGCACTAGGTTTTTAAGATTGCGAAAAGTATGCATGTAACAAGAAATAGATGTTGATTACGATGTACCTAGAATATATGTGTTGTATGTGACATTATTTTGCGTAAAATGATTATAAGCGAAGCAGCTGTATCAAAATTATTTTTTAAGCATTAAAGTATACATTCGAAGCTAAGACATTCTCTAGACACTAATACGCTAAACGACATTCTAGCAATAAAATACAATTTTGTATAAACAATAGACTTGAAAATGATATTTAAACAATTTCAGATATTGAAAAAAAAAAGTATTGCGCAGCAAAACACTAAAATTAAAGATTTTTTAATAAAAAGTATTTTAAACAGCTCGCTATGAATTTACTGTATTGTATAAGCATTATAAAGTTATTTTTGTATTGTGGTTAATGTTGGCTTTTGGCCTGAAGCTTAATTTGTTCTGCGGAAATTCATGTAATAATTTTTTATTTAAAACTACAGGCTTTATATACCTGTGTATCGTATTTCAAACTAATTAAACGGCTTCAGTGTTATCTTACTAAATCAGCCCAGAACATAGATTTTCTTTTATGGTCAATTAATTGGTGCGCCAAAAAACGCAAAATTTGCTTTGCGTCACAGCCTTCGGCTGTGACCGGCAGTGTCAGCGGCGCCTAGGGTCTCGGATTGGCTTTTCTTGTGGGAAGATCAGCAAGTCAGCTTTCTCGTCCCCATTTAGTCGCCCGGCTTCCGCCTGCTCTTCGAGCAGACGTAAGCCTTTTGCTTATTCAGGGGTCCCATCCGCTGACTTGATCAATACATTAGCGGATAGAGAGCCAACAATAGAAAACTAGTTTACACAGATTTTTTGTGTATTAATGTATAAATTGAAGCCTTAAGATCATTTGACTTTTAAGATTATATTATTTTACAAATATGTGCATTATAATTTTTTGTTTTTATACCTATATACTGTAAAATATTGCACGAACATATATATAAACAGTATTGGATTTACAAAGCCTACAAAAAAGTAGAAGAAGCTGTAAATTTGTATACCAGCATGTCAATCTTGCACATGCTTTGTTGGATCTACAATACCCTTACCCGTATCCATAACCCGTACCTCAAAACTTGTAACCCGTACAAACCTGCATTACCTGTTCGGGTTGTACTCTTGCTGATTCTCGTATATTATTGATATTTTTTTTAAAACTAGCAATACCATATCGTATTATGTTATGCAACATTTTAATGTGTCTACTAATATTTTTTCCTGCGGTTATCTCGCTTTTATAATTAGATTTTTTCGTGTATTTATTCTTTTATTTTATTTTAATTTTTTATTGGCTGTACTATTTTTGGTTACGTACCAAAATCCAACAACCCAAAATCCAACAACCCAAAATCCAACAACCCAAAATCCAACAACCCAAAATCCATAAAAAAAAATTAAGGTACCAAAATCCCTAACAATTGATAAAGTACTGACGGTATAATCCTAATCCCCCCCCCTCTTTACAATTTTTTCCTTCAAAAATATGGATTAAAAAGAAGACTTAATTTTTCAAATAAACAATGAAAAGGACATATAAACACGCGTTTGTGTTTTTATCATTTATTACAAAAAGTACGCTGCAAATTTGCCTAAAAATACCTACTTAAAAAGCAAATTTTTTTTCACATTTGCTTTAAATACGACTTTTCTCTGTTTGTTGTTACATTTACATTGTTTTTGATATGTTTTTCGTCATTTTTAGTCGCTATTTTAATCCATATTGTTGGTGGAAAAATTGGGGGGATGGGGTGTCGTATAAAATATGGTCCCCCGTTAAAATATGTCTTTATAACTTGGGCGTAGAAAAAAAATAATTATGGCTCTTTGTTAAAGCCAGCATATAAATCTGCAGAACTAGTGAAAAATGGCGTATATGATATATTTTTAATTATATTTTTATTTGCTATTCTTTGACTATCACTGAACATTTCTACATTTACTTCGAATTTTGAATTTACAGAGAAATGAGAACAAAGGAGAAAATAAGAAAATCGATAAAAAAACAAAAAATAATGATAATAAGTATGAGAAACATTATAAATAAATAATTTAAACAAAACACAACAAAATAATGGACCTTTACAAAACCATATATTCGTCAACAAATATAAAAGAAGTGAAAAAGAAAAATAAAATAAAACAAAAGAATAAATAAATCCAAGAATAATATGCATGACATGCAAAGCAACCGATGTTTAGTTTTTATAAAAAAACATCAATAATAAATTGCATTTTTAAATTTACTATATAAATGATTTACAAACAAATTCATTTGATTTGCAATGAAAGGTAAATAAGATGAACATGATAAACATCAGAAAACATACCATAATTCGTATATACCGAAAAATTAATTAAAAAACTAGTGGATTAAAGTAGTATACTATAACATGATGTATTCTATATGTTAACTAACAAAAAATGGATAAAACTGGCAAACGAATGAACATTGCTCAAACAAGTGAAAATCGAAACTCGGAAAAACTAAAAATGCTAAGTTTCCAACATACAGTATTATCAATTTATTAATAATATCTATAAATATTTTTCCAAAATACAAAATCAAAGTACAAAACGCTTTAAATTCTTATCTATTAATATATAACATGATAGTATTACTGCTTAAAAATGAAATTAGTAAGACTCGGAGTGAAAATTATTGCATGTAAACCATAAACCTGCAACTGAATATTATCGTGTACAGTCTATTAAAAATATATCGTGGGATTGCTTCCTAAATGCAAATGTGTATAATAAAATTAAGAATATTAATTACAAAACAAAACTAAAATAATATTTTTCTGAAAAAAAACAATATAATTGAATTTATAATAAAAATAATGCATATAAACGAAAAGAGGTTTAATAATAATCATAATTAATTTTTTATAATTTTAAGAACCAAAATTCTGAAAGTGAAACACAAAAAACAAGGTGTGAAAAAAAAAATCACGCCTACATAAAATAATACACAAACATACGTCAAAAAACCTTTAGTGTCTAAGCAATAAAAAAGAAACGGTCAATAAAAAAGAATATACTGCTATAAGATAGCAAATGTTGATAAAAAATGATTTGTTACTTTCTGTTTCAATTAAAAATAAACATAAGTGTCTTTTTAGAATTAAAATACACAAAATTGAATATAAAACTATTTTCGTTTATCTTAATGGGACTGTTTACTCGAAAAATGTACAATATAATCAAAGGCGCATAATAAGACGAAAATGGGAAAATTTTTAAATAAAAAAAATAATATACTTTATTATAGGTCTGCAACTGTAAACAGAAAAGTTATTAGTATAAATGAGCTGTAAAACGTTTTATTTTTACTGCATGACGAAACGATGTATTGACATTAAGGTATAAATGTTACATTCGAAAAGGCAGTGTAATATTATTTTGGTCCTAAAATGTTTTAAACTATTTCCGAATATGTAACTAGTTGTAAAAAGTGCCAATTCTCTAATCCGGTGAGAAGGTACAAACAAAGTCTACGTCCTATTCCTGTAAACTATGTTTTTGAACGAATAGGGATCGATATTGTGTGACCTTTTTAAAAACAGCAAAAGGTGATATGTATATTTGTGTTTTACCTGAATATTGTACAAAATGGGCTGCAGCTTTACCCATTGCGAAAAAGTCACCGAACACAATCGCAGATATAATAAACAATAATATATTGTGTCGCTACGGGTGTTTTAAGTTTTAGCAAAGAGATCAAGGTTCTGAGTTTTGCAAAAAGTTGTAGATGATCTGTTAAAAAATTTTTACACTTAACATCTAATATCTAGTGGTTACCACCTATAAACAAATGATCTTGTGAAGAGGTTAAATCAGACACTTTTCGATCATTGGAAAAATATGTTAATGACATCCAGAATGATTGGGATAATTTTATATCACCTGTATTGATTTCATATAACACCAAAAAACAAAAAAGTACGAAAATTTCACCATTTTTCCTGTTTGTTCGGTAAAAACTGAATTCTTCCACTATCATGGTTTTGTGGGCCTGCGGCAGTTTCGAAGAAAAAAGGTTTTTTTTTAAATAATGAAAAGCACAGAGTTATCGCAATTGAAAATATAAAAGAGGCACAAGAAAACCAAAAAAAAATTAAAACGAAAAAAAAACTATAAAAAAAAATACAGTTAGCGACGTAGTACTGTTGTTAATAGTAAGAAAGTGCAAAGAAGAGGCAACAAGCTTAATAAAAATACAACAAACCCTTTTTTTATGGAGAGGATATGGGTCACAATGTTTTTAGACTAAAAAACAACTACGGAAAAATACATAAACGATGTGTAAATGGTGAAAACCTAAAAATATGCGTAAAACGTGAATAAATTAATCCAATAAAAAATTTCTTATAACTAGACGAAAAAGTGGAAAAAGTGAATGTTGCAAAAAAAAACAAAATTTCTTGGGGATAAAGTTGTTACAAAACACTTTTTGAAGATCCGAGCGTTGTTGTAGAGAACACAACTACTAGTCTCGCGGTTGCA
>JAQFYM010002687.1:0-22160 GCA_034694785.1 Agrenia bidenticulata
TTTTTGGCCAAGATTTTTTTGCTAAAAAAATCTAAAATAAAAAATAATTAACATAAAAAAATTTAAAAAAAAATAATCGGCATTTTTTACGATATAAATCAAGTTTTCAGGCCATAATTTTTAAAAAACACTGACTAGCCCTGGTCACAAAAAATTCCTAGCTACGGTACTGGTTCAATTTATATAAACAGCGCAATTTTTTTTTTTGATATTCAAAGTATTTTTTTATGGATTTGGATTGTAACATATATTGAATATTACTGGAATTGTGTTTTTAAAAGTTTCAAAAAACAATAAAATAGCTATTTTTGCTTTTTTTTCTGCAATTTATCGCAAAACAAAATGTTTTTTACCCATAAATACGTAAATTACTATAATTTACATCTGTATTACCAGTAAATACATAACTGCTGTCGATATTCATTTTTCTAGGTTTATGCCGTGTCAAATCCTTTCAAATCTTTTTTGAAATATTAAATAGGAAGAATTTATTGTTTGGATTTGTATATTTAAAAAACACAAGTTTAGGTATACGAAAATGTATTTTTAGTTGCTGTAAATACAAAAAAACAGCATATAAATTAATATTATATTAAAAACTTTAGTTTATTGTTATAACACTTACGTAAAAGTGTTTATGACAAGTTTAAAGTGCAAACGCAGTATCCGAAGCAAAAATTTATTTACAACGGCGTAAACAAAACGTTTTTTAAAAGGGGCATCCATTATATAAAATAGTAAAGAAAAGAAAAAAACCCCTAAAGTTACGTTTACTATTTTTTAACAAAAGCACAGCTACAACCGAACCCTTCTTCGTATCTATCTTACTTTTTGACACTATCAACAAGTATATTGTAATATTTACACTATAACAATGTTATATGAACCGTTAATTTGTTGTACTTTTTTGTATAATTGTAGTTCTTTGTGGTTTATGACTACAAATACTATTAAAATATATATATAATTTACATTAATCTTGAAAATAACGTAATATTAAAACTAAAAAAACTATTGTTATAAAATACTATAGTGCATAGTAAATTATCTGTCGTGTTTTACAGGTCGACCTAACTAATCTAAAATGTTCTCTCAAAATTATCTTTATAAGGGTTTTCTTATGGCAAAAGATTTTTGCAAAGTATTTACATTGTAAAAAGATGTGGGATCAATTTGACTACAATATAGTGGCAGAATTTTTATTACTCATAGACTACAAAGTACCATTAAAAGAGAAGACTTATCTATAAGCATTTTTGATTTACTTAGAAATAAGTAAAGAATTATTGTAGTTGGTACAAAATAAATTCCTAAACATCGTTAAATAATATGTTAAACTTTTTGTCGCTTTGCTTTTTATCGATTCATCGGTAAACCACATATTATTTTTAGATAGCAATCAAAAAGACATTTATATAAGTTAAATTGTATATGATAAGACGTCTGAGCGTTAATTGCACGCTAAAAACTTATTTGATTGTCTTTAAGGAACAAAAAACAACAAATCTATAAACTTAGAAAAAAGATTGTAAAAAAATTGTTGTAAAATTTTTCGATAATTCAAAATTTTATATAAATCCCAAGATTTGTTGTATGCTCGACCATACCTTAATACTTACTTATAACATTGCAGCCTTTTTTTTTTATTTTTTTGTACTTTTCCTAGTGTAAAACCCAGAAAAGTTCTAACCCGGGGGCTTGGATTAATTACCCCTGATCGATGCCTGCTAATAACCCACGTTTTTTACGGGAATATCTACAAAAAAAAATCGGGTACAAAATATGCGAATTTGCTATATAAGATCAACTTGAATTTAAAAGGCAGTTTACTCTGCGCATTATATATATGAAACGTACAACAACTATAAAATAGTTTTAAAAAGACTTTAACGGCGACAAAAGGCAAACAAAGCTAAAAACTTTAAATAAGCACATATATGCATTATTAGATAATTGATTTGTCGATTGAAACAAGAAATACACCAAAATATTCAAAATACTATTGCTATGTATATTCTTGTATACAAAACCCTTTTCTATTTTATAGCTGGTCAACGTAAAAATTTATTATTTTTATTAATTGAATATTTTTGAACGAAGCTTGGTTCACATGTAACAATTACCTAGAAAATATATAAGTTCTGTTGATATTTTTATATAAGTTCATATAGGTGTTTTATGTTCTACATTCATCTTTTTTTTAGTGTTCGAGATTTTTCTATTTCAATAACCTTTTATACGTTTTATATGTTACATGTATCTAAACTCAGACGTTACTGGTGTACTATATAAATGGCTAATTGATGCAATCAAATAGCGGTCGCATGTGAAAATCGTTCCAGATACGCTAAATATTACAGAACACTTTCAAAGCGTCAATATACTAGGATAAAGACCGAGTAGCCGACATCATTTTTATCTGTGTAATGTTTTATACATGACAGGTATTTTTGGTTTGCTGGTAACCATTTAAACAGTTTTTATATACTATTTCAAAAAGCTTCCGTGTTTTATATAAGTGCTAAATATATTACATTTTACAATATGATAAACAAATTGTGTATATATGTACACAGTTAATAAAACAACAATAAAAGGCAATGTTTACAAAATGTAATTACTCTGTATATGCACAAATAAGTAAATGCTAAACATATAAAAAATGGGTAATATCATGACACTTTAAAAAACAAATATTTGCAGTTTAATATACAAGATAAAGCAAATTTCCTTACGTTTATAACGTTCCTTAAATTTAGTAAACGCAGTGCAAGTTTTTACTTTAACTCTGTAGTATATCTGTGGTTTTTTGGACGTCAAGGAATAGAATTCTGTTTGGCGCCATGTCATTTTGCACTTTTACTTTTTATTCATATATCCGGATTTCTATGTTTCTTAAAGCCTTTATTTTACAAATATAATACAAAAACAAGTAAAGAGCAATGCTATGGGCAATGTGTGCAAAAAAAAAATAGTTACAGAATCTCTAGACAGCAAATCGGGCAAGAAAAAATAGCTAGACAATCTAGTCAGATTTTAAAAAACCAATTAAGTAGGAAAAATTTACAAAAATAGACGTTGATAACTTTTTTGGTATTATAAATTGCATAAAATAAAAATACTAATCAAATTAAATAAACTTTTTGTTATAATAGTTTTTTTTTATGTATTCTAAGTTTTTCTATTTATATTAAAAAAATATGATATCTATAAAAATGAATCTCATTTTTATTTTTTTACATAGTTGACAAATGTTTGTCATTTTTGCGTAGTTTTGGTTTACGAGATTTCCTCAACAAGGGTTTTTTCTTCTCCACTGCTACCATTTACACTTGGTTTCCCACACATATATAGATTTTGACAGCCTGATTATACGCAAGTAAGAGTGCAGGGGTAGTTAAAAAAGATACAAAAATGAGCTTCTTATTGTACAGCGGATACCATGAATAAAAACAGTGGGCAAGATCTGTGTTTATCCCGTAACCGTGTCTTTTTTTTGTAAATTTTAGAAAAGCACATTGAAAAAATATATAAGAATGAAAGATTTTTTGTTTTTATAATACGAGCAAGGCTATAAAAAATTCAACTATTTATCTTAAATTACTTTTGTCCTTCGTATGCATTTTTACTACTGGTATTATGGACATTATATAGGGTAAAAAATATTTGGATGTAAAAATATATATATAAATCGAGTAGTAAAAAAAACAGGTTGTCATGTTTTTACCTGATACCCGACTTGTGATACTTAATTAAGCTAGTCGATCACATTTTATTTTATATGCGTTTGCGTTTAGGGTTATGTTTAAGGAGCGGACGTTGGACTGTTTTGCGTTTAACGTTTAATTCATTACTGTTGGTACTAGCTTTTTCGGTTAAAAAAAACTTGGTTTTTCTTTTTTTGTGTTGTTGTATTTTGATGATAAAAAAAAATGAAATATATCTTTGTTGCTAAACTTTTTACAATGGAAAAATGTCAATTACTAAATATTACAAGTAAATTAATAATATAAGTATCTACTCTATAAAAAAAGTGTTTGGTAACTTATATTATATATATATATAAATATTTATAATAAGAAAATATGATCTTAAACACAAAAAAATATAACAATCAATAAAAATACTTATAAAATTTGTTAACTATAAACAAATATTTTTCGCTTTGCAATTGCAAGACCCATTAAAAATTGCGAACAGAGACGTTGTAAAAAAAAATCATTGTGGATTTTGACAGATAACAGTTTATGTACAGGCAAAACAATCGCAAAAAAAAAAGGTAGAATTGGAGGCGGAATAAATAGGCTGCTTTTCTGTTGGGGTAGTGCATATAAAATAACCTTCAACATGTAAGTTTTAAAAAAACGGAAAGTGCACGTCCTTAATACAACTTGCACTATGATATATATCCCAATATGTGTACAATTCAAGTAAAATCTTTTAAAGACTAGTTGATTTTCCTACCTATTAAGAAGAACTATTTCTTTGGTGCTATAAAAAAAATCACGTACAGTTATTTTGCTGTTTTATTTTTCTTGCTTTTTTATTACCGCGGATGGCGCTTAACCGCCTCCACATTTAATTTTTTAGTTTTTTTTTAATTAAATAGGCAAAAAAACATGTGATAAAGCACACTCTATTATAAAAATAATTCATAACAAAAAAATTATTATACACCTTTTCGTAATTTTGCATTTAAAAAATATTTTCAAACGTGTTTTTTGACATTAAGTATAGAGAAAAGTTCCAAAGTGCATATTTTTTATGGTTCAAGTGTTTTATAGGAACTGCTGTTTTTTTTCCATATATATGTATCTGTAGAGGAAAAAAACGCATTGTAGAATTTAGGTTCTTTCTTTATGCCTTTTTCTTTTTTAAAAATGTATTTAAATAAAAATTTTCTAAAAAAAAGATGCAACTGAATACAAAAAATTACATGGTAATATTAAAGACGTTATTTCATGCCAAACAAGCCCGGAAACTAAAAAACCCAGACCCCTTGACCCGGAACCTAAAACCCGTGGCAAGGTTGCAAAAACAGAGCCGGCTTCTACCTTTGTACATATCAACTGTATTTTCGGTTACATTTGCTGTCGATCCTGGTGTAAATGTTAGGCTGAAATGCATTGTGGCCTATGTGTGAGAAAAAAGTAACATCTATATAGCAAGAATAGTGTTTTCTATACAGTTTTACATTTAATAAAGTAAAATATTGACACCTTGAAAACTCACGCGTAAACTATATATTGTAAAAATAATATTTCAAGAATAAAATAATAAAACAGAAAATTAAAAATCAAAACTGCAGACAAAGGTTTTTTATAGCTAAAAAAACAAAATATATATAAAACGCCATTTTAAAACATAAATATACGAATAACCAAAGTGTTTTTGGCTCACGAACGCTTCCCTTGAACTTTTTATATACTTAAGAAGTAAAAAAAAAACTAATGAATTTGCAATAACGTTTTCGTATAAATTTTTTTTATTATGTTATAATATTGCCATTTTACTCAAAAGAAATATGATACTTTTTTTATTTGTAATAAGTTTTTTTTAAAAATCTAGTAATCAGTAATCTTTATAGAAAAGCCCTGTTTTCTTTTAGAAAAGCCATTTTGTTTTATTTTTATACAAAATATACTTTTTTTGCATTAGGTTGTTTAAAGATGGAACCTTACGAGAAGCATTGAAATCTAAAGCGGGACGACGGATCCTGACCCCCTGTAGGATTTTCGGTTATTTTTGTGGGTGGGTCCGCGCCCACCTGTAATATACAATTTTTTGTTTACAATGGGTTTAAAAAAAAACAAAAAAAATGTGTTGTGTCAATATAATCCAAAAAATTTTTAATTTCGATTCTCATAGAAATCTTATGAAAAGACAATAATAATATTCTTTAGTATTGTATAAAAATTTTATCTAAATGTAAAAATAAATTTTAAATTGATTCTAGGCAATATTTTAGCGTTAGATTTGCAACATAAAAATAAAATATTTGCAGTATGTTTTACATAGTAAATTGCAAAGATTACGTTACAAAATATATACTTAAATCTTATAAAAAGCAAGGATTTGCAAAACATTGCAACAATTAAAAACCACAAAAAACCCGTTTTGTATCCTCTGGTTTGTGTAAAAGTATTTCTTATAAAATACGTATCCGACCAGCGCTTTTGAATATTTTTACACACTTACAATCTGTCTCTATTACTGAAATACCTCCCTCATATAGTTTTTCGTGTGTAAAAAGGCATACATTACGTTTAACTTGGCATGCTTTCAATTCTACTACAGTTTTTGTGCATCATTATCGTGTCCATTTTAATTCCATACCAACAAGTTTTCCATATTCTCTATTGCACACCGAACAATATGAAAATTTTTATTAGTCAACTTTTGTAGACCAATTTACAATTTCCGGTCATTTTTAAATTGTAAAGACAAAAATTAGAATCTGCATTAGTTTATAATTTCACTTTTGTTATAGAAAAAAGCATTTGAATTATACTATACACTTAATCTGCATCATGAACAAAATATTCTGCTAGATGAAATTGTAAATTGGGAAAAAATCTATTTGCATACTTTTACAAAAAACCTATTTGTATAAACAGTTTGTTTAGCTGCGAAAAAAACTATTATAGTATACAGTTTTACAAAAAAAACAATTGTTAGTGTACTTATAAAACATATACTTTCCTTAATAAAGTAAAAATTCGAGTATCTATATACCGCTTTGATAAATGGTATTAAAGTTTTTTGATGGCCAGACTACATTAAAACAATAACAACTTTCTCTGATAACAACGCATTTTACAATTTAATTCAAATAGAACTTGTTCAATATGTATACAAAAAAAAAAAACATATGGGTATTGCCAAAGTATTCAAAGTGCAAATACAGACTGCGGCTCAATAATCCGGCACCAGTTCTACATAGTTTTTTGAATTTTACAGTCGGATGCAAAGGCAAAAATTTTAGTTTTTTTTGTAATCTAGAGCTTACTTAACTTTTAATTCCGTAGTAAAACATAATTAATACTCCGTTTTTAGTTTTTAATATGCGAAAACATAATAATTTTGCAATTTACTATTGTTTTTTGTATTTTATGCATACATATGTAAGTTCTTTACTTGTGTTATTTTTTAGTTTTTTGTTGCTTTTGTTTAGTTTTTTGATGTTCCTGGGGTATTTTTCTAGGTATCTCTTTATTCTATTTGATTTTTTTATGTCATATGTACAGTTGGTAACGGAAATGAAATATAGCTTGCAACTATGGTCATTATTAACATAACAAAAAACGTGCCGAACGTTGCCAACCTGTATACAGATTTATCATGCGTCGAAATAACGCGTTATGAATTAGGTAAAGAATGTAAAATACTAATCACAGGTAAGATTTTTCTGTAGTAAAAACAGAAACTAGGCGTTTAAATATATTATTTAAAATAAAAATACATGTAAAGCATAATAATATTATGCATTGCTTAACTAGATGTGCTTTAATTCATACTTAAAGTTCCAAACCTTCTTTTTGGTCTCTATCTATGACGGATAAAAATCTTGAGGCACTTTACTTGTTTCAATATTTTTTACAAGCAGCCAGTCAGTCAAAAACCTTTACGAACAATTTAAATTATAATGAAAAATAATTAAAATAAAAAAGCTGCTGTTCGATATTTTACATTAAAAATTTGTACATATTTGCGCATTTGTATATAAATTTTTATACAATCGGAATAATTTTTTTTGACTTTAAGTATTTTTTTTGTACAGATTTAGACTTTTTCACACAAATACTGTCTATTTTTTTTATACAAATCAACCACCTATGAGATTGTAGATCTAAACACTGCGTACACAGTTGTAGGTTTTGCGGACACGCAGCAATTTTATATAGTTTGCACTTGTCATAAACGTTTTATACTTAATTTTTTAATTTAGTCTTTTTTTTTAATTACTTTTTTTAAATTTTTTTGAACTGTATTGTACTAAAACAGAAATTACATTGTTTAATAAAACACTACTATGATTTCTGCTGAGCGTGTGTTATAACTTTTAAAATGAACAGTGTTTTTTTATTTTATTTTTAACAAAAACATTTCCATATCTTATAATACGGCAAACGTTTTTTTGATATTTTAAACATTATTACACAATAAATAAAATACGTAACAAAAAAAACTTAAGACGGTATTTTATAAAAAAATGTTAATAATAAATAAAAATTATTATCATCTGTAATGGTATGTAGATTTTAAGCTAACCAGTAAAGCTTCCACAAGATTTTTGTAAAAAAATTTTGCTAGATAACCATAGAAGGTCCTGGTCTTGGTAATATATCTATATTTTTACCTCGTCATCAATACTCAAAAGTTTATTTTTGATAGTAATTTAGCCTGATAAATTGTACGTAAGGTATCGGTAACGTGATATCCTAGCAGCGCGTTTCTAAAAAATTTTTATGTGTCTAAGGAGGTGTATACTGCCTCAAAAGACTTAAAATTTTGCATTTAAGGGCATTTTTTCGGTGAACTTGCGTCGAGGTGCTGTTTGTGTTTTTTACGTGTTATAGCTAATTACACAGTATCGAAAAAGAAATATAAGTTTTGACATGATAGATAGATGTATAGCTTATATGGGTATAAAATACAAACAAAGATTGAACTTGTTCTAGATGTATTAAAGGTTTATGGGGGATTTGCAAATTTTACAAAGAAAAAAGAAGTTAAAAAAAGTAGCTTTAAATCTGTCTTTTACCTCGAAGAAATGCTGCCCGCACCGACACGCCCTATTCAGACGTTTAAATTGTACGACAACTCTGCCAAGGCAAGTTTTAAACAAACATAAACAAGGCAACACAGTATATGTATAGATAAAACTTCTTTGCAAAATAAACAGAAGTTATGCATACAAAATTTTGTTCTAATATTTTTTTATATGTAGACCTATTTTTTTGTACAGTTATTTTTGTAAGTTTACCTATTTTACGCAAATGCACGCGCTTTTTGTTTTTTGGTTTTTTTTTTTCGTTACGGAAATACTAGTTTAAAGAACATGTATGCATCAAAAAATCGGTATGCATAGTTGAAAAACTTGCAATCAGTATTTAAAGTATAATTATACACTCGTGTTTAAAAAAAACTAAGCAAAATATGCTTTTTTAAAAAAATATCTAGTTCTCTATGTGTTTTGCGTACGCATTATTACAACGCGTAAATTCTTGGGGCTGTAATTTTGGAAAGTATGTTTTTGTCGTGCAATTCGCTGGTAGGGGCTTTTCAAAAGCACGGCACTACACATTCTAGACCCTTGTTATACAGACAAAATACAAGCTGCAAATATAGATGAGATAATGAGAGCAGATAAAGGAAAGATATAGTGGTAGATCAGCATCGAAAAGTACTGACAAAATCAGACAAAAAGTATGAAACGTTTTTTTCTTTGTCAAAAAGCTAAAACTGCAAAAAAAAATGGTTTTTTAAATTAAGGGTCATCTAATACCATATAAATATCTGCGAGCAATAACGTGTGTTATTTTGTTAGACATCTGAAACAAAAAGGTATAGACAAATCTTAAAATAAAATATTTTAATTTAGGGTGTGTTGTTTTTCATACCAAAATTTAAATGAGGTTCAAGTATAATTCAATCGGGTTTTTTTTTGTTGTTATTACATATGTATAAAACGCTGGCTGTAACGCTTTGAGTGTCATTATCTACGAACAGTCAATCTTCTCGTACGTAAACCACAGTTGAAAAAACGTTTAAACTTAACCTACAATTGAGGCAGGAACTTTTTAATGTAAACATTTCATTGTTTTTATACTGTACAAATAATATGAACAATAATCTAAAAATTATTTCTCTCTGCAATGTAAACATCAATCTAAATCATCAATTAATCAAATTTGTATTTTTTTCACATATAAAAAAAACAAACGTCAATTAAATTTAACGAACAATCTATGCTTTTTATTGCGTTATCACAGTTATTTGGCTGTTTTTCTTATATTTCTGTAGGATAATGTATAATTTTAACTATAATGTAGACCCACAATAAATGTTGCACGAAAGTTTTCACATTAGAGAAGAAGACTTTATAAGGTATAGGAAAAAGCGTAATAAAACATTTTTTATGTAAGCATTACTTGTAACGTATATACAGATAGCACGCTAACAAAATATAAGCATTGGCACAAAAGCAATATTTGTGTAAGATCATTTTATAAAAGTAAATCAGTCAAAAAATAAATATCTTAGTAAAAATTTATTTTGTTCGTCTCGGGGTTAATTGTTGAAGATGTATTCTGAAATTAAATCAGAAAAAAATAGTAAAACCGAAAACATTTAAAGGCGTTAAATTTCTTTGCAAAGTTTAACAAAATTGTGCGTTCCTTACAATTACCTTTTACATAATTACAAATGCACTAGGCAAAAGATAATAGAACGCATTTCCGTATTTTATTGTAAAACCAAAAAAAATAATAAGAGCAAAAAAAAAGAAAAATACAAGTATTTTTTTTATTTATTTATTGTTTGTCAAAGTAACCTAAATATGTTCTTTTCTTTTTCTAATTTAGTATTATGGCACATAAGGTATTAAACCGACTTTTGTTGCCATCATTAGGTAAAAAAAAGTAAGTTTTTTATTTTTCTTTTAAAATAAGACTGGCATGCATCACTTTTGTTTTACAGAGCTGTTAAAATTTTTGACATCCTATAATTTCGCAGGCCATTTTGAAGATGTGTTTTTTAGGAAGTTTGAAATACAATTTCAGATGTCTTATTTAAAAACAACCGCACAATATATCTAGGGCCGATATTGCTTTGTAGCAATGCGTTTTTTCGCTGGCAACGTCAAAAAATATGCACAAATATGGCATTTGGTAAAAATATTGATCGCCATGAAATGACAATAGTCAAAAGAAAGACTTACATGACCAAAGCGGTTGCAAATTTGTTTTCAGTTGTTTTTCTAATGATTTCTGTAGTTATTTAACGCTTTTTGTATTCTGAGTAATATCTTTGGCATAAAATGTCAAAAAAGTTTTTACAACATGCACAAATATTTAAAAATGTATCTGGTCATTGATGTTCAACCTATACATATTACTATAAATACTGGCTCCAAAATAGAATATAGAAATTGTGTATAAAGGAACCAATATCCTTTTGCCTTTTTTTCTATTGTATAAATTTAGATTTTTTTTAGTATTATCAAAACGAAGTTCATTTCCTAAAGTAATTGTCTTTTTTGCAAGTTTTGTTTTATGTTCTGGACGATAGACTTTTGTATCCAGAACACAACAGAAGAACAGAACTTATACTAAGGCTAATTATTTTAGCGTTTCTTATCTAAAACGGATTTTATTCAGATAGCAAAATGGTTTTACAAAATTGTGTATATGCGTTTTTCTGTTTATAGTGAGTAGCGGATTTTTTTATATGCAAAAAAAACCGAACCAAAACAGTTTTTATAATTAATACTTGTGAAGGGGATTACTATTTTACACTAAGCAATACGATGATTTATCTTGTAAAACCCGACTTGCTGCGCTAATTTTTAATTATCAGAATTTGTCGTTATATTGAAAAAAGATATATGCATAAAAAAAAAGCACTAATTATAACTTTAGATATCCTTGATAAAAAAATTGCTGTTTATACATTAAAACCCGAGTTCCTTGACAAAGTTTTTGTAAGAAAAGGTTTTTCGTCTTTTAATGCAGTTCATTAGTAAATAAAATCTTTATGTAATGAAATTTCACACATTAAGTTTTTTAAAAATTATATAAACAGCTTTTCTATAAAATTATAGAAATATTGAAAGAACTGTGTTTATTCTACTAGTATACGTCAAATTTTTTATATATTATGTGCATTTTTTTATCATTGATTTTTTTTTACTAAATATATATAATATTACTTCTCTTAGACTTATCAATTTTTCAAAGACGTTGTTCATTTTATACCAATCCCACGTAATAAAATATACCCCCCTTTGAACCATCTCTTAATTTAGATGTAAAAAAAAATACGGGCTAAAATAAAGACAGCCAGAGATATTGCGATAGTTGAAAAAAAAGGATACCTGCAAAAATACCTTTTTAACAATGCTATAGACAAAAAAAATCAATGTAAAACTGTTTACACTACAGGGTATTAGCAAAAAAAATGTGGGCTTAGTTTACTGTAGTAAATAGATATATAATAAATTTTATTAATAAATGTTGAGCCGGAAGATGCTACTAAATTTTAGGTTTACGAACAAGCTGAGTACCACGCAAATATATTACATATTGTACACTATAAGCCATTGACGGGCTGAGTAGTTAATCTTCTTCAAAAGAAAATTCGTTAAGATAAAAAGATAAAAGTAAAATGAGGTTCTGCAAGCTATGGGCCGAAATGATGTACAAAAATATTTTGTGAACCAAAGTTGCAGCGTTTTAACAGGTTTTATTTTTATACAGAATTTAACTGGATTAAGATATTGAATTATTTCAGATAATACAATTTTGAACAGCGAAAGAACAAAGAAGGGGTATAAGAAGTCTAAGGATTGTCGTTTTTTTTTGTCAGTATATCAGAAGATAAAAGAAGCTGTACTACGGTAAAAAGGGAAAATAATCAAGAGCGTTTTTAAACAAACTTATTAGCAGTATTAGATTCTATTTTTAATATACGGAAAATGCATGGATGTCATATACGCTTTTTGAACTTGATTTTAGTGACATAAACAATGAACTAATATAAGAGAATAAAAAGGTCCCCTTGTTTTTAAAAATTTTTTCGCACACAAAATGCAATCACCCTCTAAAATAAAACTTGACTAATTTTGCCTTGTACCACATCTTTGAACTATACTAAAGATCAAGGGATTATATCCAGTATTAAATGTCATTTTATGAAAAATTTTGGGGAAGCTTTTAAATATATCCAAAAAGAAAAAGAGTTTAAATAAAAATTCCTTCGTACTAAATGCTGCAATTCATTTTTTGTAAGGCCTGAACGCAAGGTCAAGTGCAGTAGGTACCAATTGCTGCAAATGCTGTAGTAAACAAAAACAGGATATAAATAAAAGCGTTAAAATAGAAAGAAAGAAAAATTTTGGTTAAGGCGCTTTAACGATACCGATACACCTTATTTCCCTTGCGAAGAAATAATGAAAAAAATTGCAAACAAACTAAAATTCCGTCTGAAATATAAAATTTGCTCAAATTTATACCCATATATGCAAAATTTACGTTAATAATTAAAAAAAATCGATACTCAGAAACATTAGTAATATTCCATTTTTGGAAAAAAATTTTAAAAAGAAAAACGAATCCAAAAAATTACGTTAAAAAAAAGTTATAATTTTTTTTATTTATAAGTAAGTACATTAAACGAAAATTATACTGGCTAAATAAATAACAAAATAAAAAATAGAAAATCGACGACAAAAAAACAATAACAAAAACAACTAAGCAACATAAAAAACAAAAAAACATAACAAAAAAAACCCAATTTAAAAACACAGAAAGAAAAATAAAAGCCTAATGATATAAGTAAATGACGTTTTTTGCTAAAACAAAAAATTAAAGTCTGAAAAAGATAACATCCAACAAATGTATTGGTCAATATGATAAAATATTGTGCAAAAGCTCGGCACTATCACTTAGAAAAATTTTATGAACAAATACTTACGCGTAAAGAAAAAAAACTTTATATAGAGAATTTTACAAAGTGAATATATGCACATTCACAAGTATGTAACAAATATGTTTAATGTTTTCTGTCGATATTTAAAAAATATAATAAAAAGACTGGGTTCCGAAACGTTAGTTACCGACTTATGCGCAAAAAGAAATGTTATCGTGTAAAAGAGGATAAAAGTTCCTCAATATATCTAGAAAGAAAGTTCTATTGACAATGGACATCGTGACGCTATAAAAAGACTAAGCAAATGTGGCAGAGTAATATTATAAAATTGAGTGTTTTGCGCAGGATATAATAATAATTAAAAGACAAGAAGTAGTATATAAGCCACAATACAGACTTTAAAAGCAGGTATATTTATAAACAATTTGCTCATAAAATAAAAGCTCCAAAAAAATACCAAAGGTATATAATAAAATACCACGTTAAGCCGCAACGAAGTTCGAACATGAGTGGTGGTGTAAAATAATAGCCAACGCGGCAAAAAAGTTATGCTACAGCAACAAAACCGCAAATTAAACTAAATAATGCAAAAATGACGAGTCTGTATACAAAAAATATACTTAAACAGGTGTTTGGTATAAAACAACGCAAAAGAAAGCACGAACTTGCTTGTCGAGCAAACTTTTTTACATAAAAAATATTTATGATGCAGTTCTGTAACTAATAATTAAGTAATTCGTATAACCATTTGCAATTTGCGTTTTTTTTTTTAATTCTAAAGCTTTGTTGCATCTTTCAAGAATACCAGGAGTCAAATACTGCTATTTGAACCTGCATCCTCTATTTTTTGTATACATACAAAAACAAAAACATAAAAATATCAAAAAAAGAGTGCACAACCCTACCTATGATAAGATTTAATTAATCTTTTAACGCTTACCATACTTGTTTTGTATTATAAAAAGTAATTGGTAATGCTTGATCTTAGATTGTTATAAAATATTGTATATGTAAATAAAATGTTTATGCAGTATTTGATAAGCGTAATATTTATTATGCGCCACTAGGGACCGAAAAAATTAAGTGATTTATTTGATTATATTTTTTTAGATTTTGAATTTTTGCTTATAGTATAGCTTGTTGCCAAATTTTCGTGAATTTTGTAATTTATGTGGTTTGCTGCCATATACAAGAAAGTTATTTTTTCTATGTGATTTTATTTTATCCCTTATGACGCCGAAGAAGCAAATAGTGGATAGTATAAAAGCAGGGTAAAACTATAAAAAAATGCTTTATCATGCAGTTTTTATATATTTTATTTGTTAGTGTACTTTTTTTCCTTGGTTTTACGAGTTTCATGTTTTGATTATTTGTCACATTTTTAGTACGCCCCTTCACATAACAAAAAACTCGTTGTTTTGTGACCATGACACAACACAGAGGCACGGAAAGTTTTAAGCCGTATAAAACCTTCTGCATAACCTGACTAAACTTGTTGTACGAATATAAAAACAAATAAACTATACTATTGGTTTCTTGAGGCCCATGACAGAAAAAGCTTAGTAGGGTGTAATTACTAAGGAATACAAACTGGAACAACATAATCAACAAACAATTCAGTTAACAAACAAACATTGCTTAGCAAGCTCTTGTTCATTAACGCTTTAGGAACAAGTTTCATTTAATAATAAACTTTCCAGTATTTTTTTAGCCGGCTGAATGTCACAACAAATTTTAAAAAAAACACCTTTTAAATATAAAAAGGTCTTTGTATTTTTTTAAGTTATTTTTTGCATAGCTTGGGTTTTTTTCCAAAGGTAATACAATGATTTGTATCTAGTATTTAGTCTTTTTTTTTTTGTTAAGTGCATGGTTTAATGGTCCGGACATTATACTAAAAGCGCATAATTGCAGGTTTGAGTCGCGCCGACTTTCACAAAAACTGTATCCTAAATTCGGTTGTAAAACTTAAGCGGTGTTCGAAACTTGCAATTTTAAGGTGGACAAGCATGGAATGGCTGAGATTAATACGTATGATAAAGCCAAACAGTTCTTGGAGAGTATGAGTCATGTAGGGTAAGTTTACATATTTTTCTTTTTTTGCAAGAAGCTTTAAGTGGGAAAGATTGATGTTTTTTTCTGTTTACGCTCAGCCTCATTTTACATAAGTTACTAAATTATTTTTAATTGCTGCATTGCAAAGAAGCTAACGTTTTTTGGCATGTAAATTGTAGCATAATAAGCAAGTGAAATAAATCCTGAAATTTTTATTTTTTCTGCAATTTAGACAAAATATTATTTTCAAGGACACGTAGCATTTATGTAAAAACTGTATCTAATGACTGCAAACTGTTTTTTGTGGTCTCAACACCGTACTATGTAGATTAAAAACGATGTTGAAAACTCAAACACTGTCCGATCCAGGATGACAATTATTTTATTTAATTTGTCTAAATTTTTCTAAAAGATCTACACACCATATTTTCAAATTTGTTTACGCGTTTGTTGAGTTGTTAGAACCTTTTTTCGTGTGTTTAATTTTTTTCTTAGGTTTTTAAATCCTTATTGCACTTGAAATTGCTATATTGCTTTTTCGCAAAAAAATCTTTATAATTTAAAAAAATTTGGCGAAAAAGTTAAATCATAAAAAATAAAAACTGTTGCATAAATGCCCTTTAATAAAAGGCGAGTGTACAAATATTTATTCTGACACAAAGCAATATTATGTGTTTTCTATATAACATGGAAAAAAATTTATTTTCGTGTTAATCATGTAGTTTTCAAGCAAATTTAGATCATAAATCGCTTAAATACATTTGTACAAAGTAAGAATATAAATATCAATGTATCTTAAAACAAACATACCCATTTGACAATATTAATAAAAAACAAAAACTGACAACAGAACAATACCGTTAGTCGTTTTTGCGTAATCAAGAATGAGTCTTGCCAAAACCGTATAATTTGATATTGACACGCGTACGTTATCTGTACAAAATCGTTACAATAACCCGAACATAAAACTCGTTCCTTTTTAAAACTGATTCAGTAGCGCAAATTAGAGAATATAAGTACGTAGTAATGGTGGGTGTGGCTTTTTTTATGCGGCGACAGTATAAACTAACTAAGATTAGCCGGGCAGTAATGGGTGTTTGGCGGTGTTGAACTAAACACTAGGAACAAGTACTTTTTTGAATTTGAAGGCGATAGAAGTAATTATACTCCTGCGGAAGTAATATCAAGACAATTATTACCAAAACTTTACAGTGACGAATGGCGAGTTTATTTGCAAGCAATGCGAATGCTTCCGGCATTTAATTATGAAGATTATACTTATGTCAAAAGAAGAACTTCGTAAACAGCGATAACGATGTTCATACTCAAAAAATTATAAAATTCTGAATATATTTAAACAGAGAATTATGATAGCTCGTTACAAAACATGGTCCATCAGTAACCGCAATCAACACGATGCATAGTATCTGTTTTTGTAAAACTTATGGAAATAATTTATTTTAAAAGATAAATGCAAAATGTAAAAATTTATAACTGACTTACTTTTCTTTATCTATTTGTTGTAAAATTAAAAACCATCTTAAAGAAAATTTATAAGCTTTCCAGAGCATATGTAACAATAGATTAATAGAATAAGCCTATAGAATCATAAGTTATTTGCATTTTTTTGAAAGGGAGTAGCGTTTATTGCTTTTTAAAAAAATGGTATAATCATAATAACAAGATACACTGCTCAGGTAAATAAACCTGCATTATTATTTTTTTAACTACAAATTTGCCATTATTTAAAAAAAAACTCTAAAATTGTTTTCACCGTTTTTTTTGCGTAAAAAAATATAAAAAATTGAAAAATGACTTTGAGCCTACCTTTTTTTTATATTCGTCCTTATGCTTTACAAATTCAAATACATGTATCCATAACGTGTATTTGTAAAAGCTGTCGATATGAATTCAAATTACCACAAAAAAATGTAATGTCTTAAGTTCATTTTAACAACTTGTGTTTGTCTGTTTTGCAACAAGCCATTTTTTGTAAAAAAAAAAACATTATTACTAGACATTCTGTATTAAATATATGTATTTGTATATAAGAAATATTAAGAATCCAATAAAATATTAGCCAAAAAAATACCTATATACAGATATATGTAGATAAGAAATTATGGTCATACGATTTCCGCAGATTTTATACTTAATGCAGATAAAGAAACAAAAAAAAATAAATTCAGGCTTGGTTTTAATACTGTAAGATACTTGTAGTAGAATATAAGCTAATCACCTACTAAATGGTCGTAAATTTAAAACTTTTTTTAAAGTTAGTTTGTTTACAATGTAATCACATAACCAAAATTTTGCATTGAGAAAATTAAGCCAAAAAACAACTATATTGCGATCAGTGGCGTAGCCAGGTTTTTTTTTTGACTAGGGCTAGTCAGTGTTTTTTTTTTAATTTTGGCATAAAAACACGATTTAAATTGACAAAAATCATAATTGATTTTTTATGAAAATTTTTAGTTTAAAATTTTTTATATTAAGTTTTTTTGTCAAAAAAATTTCTGCACAAAAAAAACCCCCCCTTAAATTTGGGCGCAACTTTTATCTAGGGGGGCTGGAGCCCCCTCCCCCCTACCCCCCCCCTGGCTACGCCACTGATTGCGATACAAACTTTTTTAGTGGTCCTGTAAATGCTTACATGAAATGTATGTTTTTAGGTCTATATTTGAACAGGTATTATTTAAAAAAAGCAAAAACACTTAACAGCATATATTGTTGTCGATATCACACTATATAATAGAAATATCCGCAAACAATCTATTTTTTCTAGCCTATGATGTTAAAAAAGATAGCATTGTAACGCAAAACTTTTTATGCTATTTTGTAGTACGAAGTAAAGCCATTATTCTTTTTTCTTATATAGTTGAAATTGTTTTTTTTACAATACAAAATCTTTACAGATACATTTAAAGACATATTTTATGCAATATTATTGTGTTATTCATCTGAAACATACATTGTTTTATTTTTCCATTTTTGCGCATTTGAAATAGAAGAAATGTTGTTTCTTTTTTTAAATGGTTTGCATAAAAAGCTAATATCTTACGAACCGTGTTATAAATATTTTGTAATTTGCGCAAAGTTTTTTTTTTTGCTTTTAATTTATTCAAAAAAAAGTTACTATACAAATTAAAACTGAAATTATCAACTCATTTTTGCTTTTGCATTAATTTACAACTCAAAAAAGGTAACTTGATCATATACTAAAAGATATTGACTAGTTATCCAAATAAAAATTACATTAAAAAAAGATCGCGAACAATATTAACTAAAAATATAATGATAAATATTTTCTTATCGGAGAATAGCCAAATATTAAATAAAAAATCTTTTTGGTAGTAATAACGATAAGTAAAACTTGAAAATACAAAATTAGTATTTTTTAAGTAAAAAATCTAATAAAAAACATATTATACATTTCAAAATACAAATATGCTTTTAAAGACATGTAATCATGTTTCAAGCATATTTTAAATGACTAAGGCTTTTTTATTTTGAAAATTCTATGCAGCGCAAATGTTTTTTGTTATAATACAAGTAAAACGCAAGTTTAACATAAATAATTTGAGAAACATTTTTCAATTACCTAATTATTACGAAAAATAATAAAAATCATGTTATTTGCAGTCAAAATGTAATATCTTAATATCTATAAATTTTAATAAAAATACACATTTTCTTTTTGTAGTTATTATTTCAGGCAGTAAAAAATTTGGTATTTCAAAAAAAATATTGTATTATAATCTCAGATAACCTAACTAATATTTATGTAGACTTTATATACATAAAGTGTTTTATATCGTCGCAAAAATTATAATTTTATACAATGTATGCCTAAAAAAACTGTTTTTATTTACATTCTATTGTAAATTTGGTGTCTATTGATTATAGTTGAAGTATGTTTGCATTGTTGGTACATTTCTTTTTTATACTTTATTTTTTTGCTATTTTTTGCTTTTTAACAAAGTCGCACCTCGAAGATCTGGCAAACGAACAAACTCAATTTAAACTATTGTCACAGTTGAGTACATGCTTTTTGTTGGATCGAAGGCTTTTTGTCTATTTTTTTTAGTGTGCATATAGCTGACAAAGGCAAACATTAGCATAATGTCTGGCCGTTATTTATTTATGATGCCTTTTAAAACAAAAACTTTTAAAGTATATTGTTTTTTATACAAAAAAGTATATATTTATATTGATGTGGTGTTTTGGAATGTAAGGTTTTAATGTAAAGGAGTTTTTCAATATTTTAAACTCGGTAGTTTTAAACTATAAAATTAATTTTTCATATTTATTACTTTAGTTATTTTTATATATAAATAAATTTTGTTTGAATACGAATATGTTACATAATGTTTATAATGCAACATAAATAGAAAAAAACATATAATCTTCAAACAATGTTATTGGAGTATTATTTGTTGGATTACAAATATGACACGTAACTAATACTTATTTTGATACGTCTATGCAATCATATATATTATTGTAATTCTCGCTTACCACCTATACAAAGCATTTTTATAATATTTTTTTTTGTTTTGTAAGCATGTAATAATAATCCTTGTGTCTTTGTTATTTTTCCAAACAGAAATACATTCGTAACAATACTTTTATATAATGTTTTATATTTCTCACGTCTTAGATTTTTTCATAGTTTAAAGAAGAAAAAACCCTCACAACACAAATAATAAATAACAGTTAATGTTCGGCTTTGATATGTAATTAAGAATCATATTTCATTGTAGATTGTAGGTTTTTTTTTCCCCTTTTACACGGTTACAGTAACGTACCAGGGGGGTAGGGGGTGTAGCCCCACCCCCCCCCCCTTCAGAAAATTTTCGACGCCCTGATTTGAGGGGGGGTCTTTTTTGTGCAGAGGTTTTTTTGATTTTAAGAATCTAAATAAAAAAATTTAAAGTGAATTTATTTTAAAAAAAATTATAATGTTATAAACGCATAAAAAAATGGATTTTGGGCCTTAATTTTTGCAAAAACACTGACTACCCCCTGGCTCAAAAATTCCTGGCTACGCCCCTGCACGGATACCTTTCTTTTTGCGCATGGGTTGTAAACTAACGTTTTATAACATAGTATATTTAACAATTTTTTTAAAATAGCGACTGAAAGAAGGTAAACAATTTTATATTTTACATACTTGTGAATGTGCATATATTCATGTTTATAAATTCTCGTAAAATAGTTTTTTTTTTATTTCACGCGTAAGACCTTGTTCATAATTTGCTTTTAAAGAAAGTTACGAGCTTTTCTAAACTATTATTTCATGTTTACCCATATATTTGTTAGATGTTATTTTTTCAGACTTATTTTTTTTTGTTTTAGCAGAAAGCTTCATTTACTTATATCAATAGGCTATTATTTTTCTTTCTGTTTTTTTTACTTTTGTTTTTTTTTTGTTTTTTTTTTTTAGTTTTATATGTTGCTTAGTCGTTTTTGTTATTGTTTTTTTGTCGTCGATTTTCTATTTTTTAATATATTTTGTTATTTAATTACCAGAACAATTTTAGTTCAATGTACTTCTTTATGAGGTGTATAATTTAACCCTTTTTTTATTATTGTGATTTTTTTATTCGTTTTTCTTTTTAATAATTTTTTCCAAAAATGGAATATTACTAATGTTTCTAAGTATCGGTTAGTTTTTAATTATATACGGATTTTTGCATATATGGGTATAAATTTTTTGCAAATTCTCTAATTCGAAATAGATTTTTAGTTTGATTGCAATTTTTTTATTAATTACCCAAAGGGGAAATGCGTTAATTGGTATCGTTAAAGCGCCTTAACCAAAATTTTTATACTAGAATATACCAAAATCTGTTCGCAAAATGTACTTGCAGCACCCAACTCAGTTCCATGCTTTTTTTGCTGAAAATCACATCATGATAAAACGATGTTAGCAAATATGACATGCGATCACCGTTTATTATAAAAAATTAAAAAAGCAAGAAAATATAAGAGAAAAGGCCTCGTTTATCTAATACGACAATCATTAATGAAAACCAAGTTTCGGTATAAGACCAGTTTAGCCCCTTCCCCCTTAAATTGGGGCAAAAAATTAAAGCCTAATGGAAGGACGGCAAATTAAAACTGCTAAAACCATCACAAAAAAATACAAAAAGTCGTAGATTGCTATTAAAAGCCCCGCAACCTAACCAAAACGCTAAACCCCAACCTTAAACTCTTCTTTTTACTGATCACTGGTAAGCAACAATAGTGAAAAAATGCTTTAGGGTAGGAGATGGTTAGGGTAAGACCTAGGGCAAGGGTTAGAGTTAGCGTACGGGTATTTTTTCATAAAAAAACAACTATTTTTTTTTAGTTTTAGTCCATGATCGTATTCCCATTTATCTTTTTTGGCCCGTTTCAGTAAGGACATTTTTTTGTTCTGCACAATTTAGGAGGGGGGGGGGGGGGGGCTT
>JAQFYM010002688.1:0-22158 GCA_034694785.1 Agrenia bidenticulata
AATAGCTTATGCTATAAATCAAGACGTAACAACCCTGTAAAACAAGGAAGTTTTGATTCAATAAATAATAATAATAAATAATAGTTAGTAAAATAAATATGTAGGAGGTTCAAGCAGTGATTTGACGTGGAATGGGTAAATGGATTTCCCCTTCTACAAGTAGAAACTCACAAGTTTGTGAGTTTCCCAGTATGTCCTCTTTTTGCCATCTTGGTATTTTAATTTTTATGCTATTTCAGTTCAAACGGCCCTGAAAGTAAGCCTAGACAAGTCGTTTATTTTTGTAACTTGTGTAGCTGTGAGAGCATTAAAATATCTTAGTATTACGCACGTATTCGCTCTGTAAGTGTGAGTGCTTCTGAGTTTTTAATTTGGCAACTAAACTAAATTTATTCCACATTTCATTCGTTTGAATGACAAGCTCTGAGTCTGATTGCTTTAATAGAGCTGACGATGCAGATCCCGGCTGTGAAGGCAGAGAATAAAGAGCTTAACTTCAGCGAATTTAGTTGAAACGGATTAGATAATTACATACTTTTGGATTTTAGGTTACAAAATATTGTAATAGATTTTTGTACCTGATTTGAGGATTTTAAAAAACCATTTTGAATAGCTGATTTTGGGATATTGACCCAAAATTGGTAGAAATATAGTACTTTTTACAGATGACCGGCTGACCTGGTCCGCTGGCGGCTGGCCAAGGGATGCATAAGGATATCACACAAATTTATAACGTGGACCTAACCTGATAAGCCTGATACCTGATAAAACCTGATAAAACTGTTCAAGGATAATAAAGTACTACAACATTATTTCAGAATGATTTATACTCAATACTATTTAATACCTTCCTCTCTTTACTCTGGTCTATTTATTTTTAGCTTACACGACTGACAGACAGAAGACAGACAGAAGACAGACAGACTGACAGAAGCAGTATATTCTGACTCCCAAAAGCATTGTCGTTAAAGCCAAAAGGTTAACAGATAAAGATAACAGATTCTATTCTAGGTATGAATCCGTCAAGTGTCAGGGTTTGTAAATCTTGAAAACATTTTTATGGTTGTAGGGCATATTATTTCAATGATTGTGGCAATAAGTCTTTGTTTTCTTGTACTTTTTTCACTTATTTTTTGGCATGTCATGTCAGGGCTTACCTGATTGCTTGTCTCATGTCTGTCCATTTGTTTGTTTATTTGTCAGTTTACCCAGTAACTCAACAACACAGCAAAATAAAGCCTCTGGATTTTTTTACAGATTTGAACCACAAGTATGAGATTAAGTTCAGACATGTCTACTATGTCGAACTAGGCGTATACAGTCCTATCAATGGTGTAATATTGATAAGGAGTTTTTCGAAGGTCAGCGGTCGATATTTTTTCGAAAGAATTCTAAGTTTATGTCTGGGCCTGCTAGCCTAGTAAATTGAATGAGCTATTCTACGTTAAAATGAGTCCAGTAGTTATGAAGGAGTATCAAGGTTAAATTAATTAATCCTGGAGCTTTGCATGTAATATACAGTTTTTCACACTTGGAACAACGAAACCTCAAGGGACAAAAGGTCAAATAGGAAATCGTCCCCTGACAATTGCAATCGGATAAAAGTGTCTAATGATCATCAGAAGGAACTTTTAGTCGTTTTATGGTGCAATTGATTGAGATAAAAACGATTATACAAACTCCAACTACTCTCTTTTTATCTGGTTGGAGCAGGCTCAATTAAATTAATTGCACGTTTAGCCCTGCAAGTGGCATAAAGTAGGTCCCTACATTGTAATGATGATGACTGGGGCTTAAAAAAGGATCATTGCATATGGGCCATGTAGTTTTAACTTTGAAGATTAAGCACGGTCAGCGATAAAGAGCGGAGGTTTTCAAGGTTTTCAAGTCAGCATTTTAGTACGTCCATGATTATTATTGATCTCTTTTATTTCTCTTATTGAATTGGGTACAGACAACATCGATTATAGATCAATAATATAATATTATATTATCTGTGTTATGTACTAGTTGCTACTGATGCTAGGGGATATATCATATAACCACTATAGCTTAACAAACTTAATTTGATTTGATGACTCAGGTCAATTTCGTCGTGTCCTCGCAATAATTACACATTAGCTAATAACATTTTTTCAGTTTTCATACTCGTCATTGATTCTTCGGGGGCTCGTTCTCGAAGCGTTAATCACGCGTATTGTAGTCAATTAGTGTTTCTAATAATATATATATAATCTTTCCTCATCTTTATCTTTCTAGCTTACATTTATGTACAACATAGAATAATATAGAACCACCATAGTTGTCGAAGGAAGGCACCAAACCGGTACTGATCCACCTCAGGACTGTCAGGACTATCAAAATTTACAGGCTATACTGTCAAGGGAATTTTTTTTTCTTTTGTTTCCCCAAATTTCAAAGGAAACTGATAAAAAAAATCCTAGATCCACTGACCGAATAATTTTATTACATGTGCTTGAAATTTTAATCTGAATCATTTTCATACACTCTAATAAACTGCTGAACCTTCCATTGATCGTTAAACATAGTGATAATTTCAAGTAGGTTATTCGGGCATGAAATCACAAGCTTTAAGCTTAAAGCAAGTTTCATAATCCTTTAGAATAAATATATTATAATTGAAGAGTATGATAATATTATGCGTTTGATGATGAAATGAGAATTAGTGGGAGAATGAAATGATAATGAGATTAATTAATTTCAGGGAAGTCTATTCATACAAACATAGAGAGTAATATAGAGCTTAGTGAACATGGAGTCTACAAGAGATTATACTACGGTTGCAAACATGGATACTCCAGAAGGTAATCCTCAATGTGACGAACACAAGTAGCAATGTAATTATTTACTGTCAGTGGTTTCTGAAGTTGATTGCAAATGGGAACACAGGAGTTTAAAATGTTAAGTTTCCTAAACAGAAGTGTACTGTGTACTCCCATTCCCATTAGTAACGTGGCTTCTCTCGGTAGTATTCACGGGGGTTTTCATTAAAATCCCTTTCAAGTGAAAAACTTGGACGAAAGTATCTCTGAATTTTTTGCTCATGGAACAGTAGAGAATAAAGTTTATGGCAGAGTTGAGTAGGGCGACAATGTCCATGAGGTCCCCCAGGGGCATGTAGCACGACTGGAAGAACGGCTCGCCCAATAGGCCACTCAAAAGTCCAAGAATCCCTTGTGGGAACTCTGTTATGAGGAAGAGCAGGAGGACAGCAAGTAACATCCGGGTTGTTCGGTCTGACCCTGACTCCTCCCCTTGTGACTTCAGGGCTGAAGGTCGCTTTGACATCAGCTTCTCTTTACGACGCTTGGCCTCCATGAGGGAGTTTACCAGACGTAAACTTACCACCGTTAGCACGATGCACGGAATTATCTTGATCACCACACTGCAAAGATAAGATCCGAGGATTTAGAACTGTCAGCAGCCCATGCAACGTAAGCAGATTAATATTTGAAAAGCCCAGTGGCTTTTCTATTTTCGTTGGAAATGATGTGGTTTTAGTTCAAATAGCTACCATTGCTACTTCTCTAGCTCATGTAATAAGAGAAAGGTTGACCTGAGTTTGAACTCTTGAGACTTTGTTATGTTTTCACGTTTTAAGCCTGTATTAATTAATTTACAAGTAACCAATAGAGTAATCTATGAGTTGTATGTAAATCCTTCATAAATCCACACTGCGAGTTTTCACTTTAGACTAAAAGTTGGTTTAAATAAAAATAAAAATCATATCTACTGCATATTCAATTCTAATATTTCTTTCGTTGTTGGGCCCTGCCAAATGCAACCAAGGCACCCTCATAATTAACCCTACCCTGTGTCCGGCAGTTTTGACTTGTAAAAATTAGTTTATAATGGTTAATATACATGGGCTTAGCAATTAATTTTGATTGAATAATTTTCTCCATTAGCCTTAGTCAGTCATGAGGGTAGCCTACCCTACCTTGGGTAAGGTTCACGCTTTATCAAAACAACGAAGCTCTCCTTTATATATAATTTAATCTAACGAAACTGCAGAACTATCTGTATTTAAAACTGCTGGAAAACGCCGCACAAGTTCACGATGAGATAGTGTTTGTATATTAGATAAATACTAGCGTAATTCGATTATCATGACCGAAAATTATTGGTTAATTTTAAACTCACTTGCGAAAATTTTCTGTATTACCTGTAGATCCAGAAGATAATTTGGACGAGAAGCTTATCATGACGCATTGCGAGATCGGAATAGTAGACGGTATACACAGGATCAGCCGTAGTTCCATTATTTATGGCCCCGAAGTTCAAGTCACTCGGTGCGGGAGTTGGTATTTTCGGGGAATTATATTTAATTGAGAAAGTCAAGTAGGCGGGGACACAGACGATGAGGGATGAGACGTAGGCAATTCCAACTGCATACTTGGCCCTGTCCATGGTACACAGTGTCTTGTTTTCCGTGGGCATTGCGACCATAATGTAACGCCACACTGCCAGCGTCACGGTTAGCCAAATTGATATCGTGTGACATACCTGTAGGGATTCAGTCAAAATATATGAATTACAGGCCCAACCCTCTGGTCTCAAATCTACCAAGACGGCGGTGGGTAACAATCAACTCCGCTTTTGTGCAAATCCCTTTTAAAATGTCAACTAAATTATAATGGGGCTATTGTTAAGTTTGACTCGGGTGAAATTCTGACTTTCCTTCCCTTCACCCCTTGACTTGTTGTTGTGTGGATATTTGTATGAAAAACGGATCTCGGATTTGACAAGGACATGGAACTTTTGGAACTGTGGGTGACATGTGTGAGTGAAATTGTGGAGGGTGAAGACTCCTGTCCCTGGCAACTGTGTATTTAATGATCTAATCTCTCCTTTAGAAATAGCGGTAGGAGCGCATTGTGTACAAACTGTCTAAATTCCTATTTCCTAAAAGTCAGTCATGCAGGGGCTATTGTGGAGCTCCTTCTCAAGGGTCACTTTTCATGTCAACTCCTCTTTCAGTCCATTACAGGCCGTGAGGGCAAGTAATGAGAAAGGGTTGGGAATAAAGGAGAGACGGGGGATAACTCATTTCCGCACAAGAGTGAACCACAATCATCTTTAATCCCATAACATACCTGTGAGAAGTTAGAATGCGCGAGAACAAAGACGGCCCAACCATAAGTCATGGGCGGCCTTTTGAGTGCCCTCATAAAAAGGGCGAAGGGCATGTATTCCACTTCATTGAGCAGATCAGCCATGGCAAGTCCCGTTAGGACAACATTCGTCGGATTGATCATCTCCCGTCGAGTGAGGACAATTAAGTTGAGCAAATTGGCGAAACATCCAACGAAGCAGACGGCAAGACTTGTAAACCCGTGGGCCTTTCCATATGCTGCACCAATTGCTGCTAACGTAGGTCCACAGTAACCTTGGGTATTTGAAAGCCCCATTTCCAACTCTGGACTCTCTGTTGTATTCATGTAGAAGGACATGTTCGAGTTGGACGTCACTCCACTACCAACGCTCCCGTAGTCGCTCGTATAGTAATCTTCCGTGTCCTCCTCCATCTGCTCCCATATGGAATACAAAGTACAAAAACATGTCATCAAATTATGTACCTTCATCTTGGTGAATTTTTCAAAACTACATTCCTCTCTCTCTCTCTCTCTTTCTCGTGGTTGATGGAAGCCCTAAACTTGCTCAAAATTATTTATACATGCTATACCAGATCGTTTGCAATGAGGGATTATTGAACAATAAACTCCACTTCCGAACTTCCTACGCGACACTCCCTCCAACTTGAGCATTTCCACCTTCACATCTAGAGAAACACTAGGTTCTATGAATCTATACCCGAGCACCCACACTTTTGAGCATTGAGCTTTTAGATGGAAAATGGAAATGAACTTTTTGGGCATGAATGATTCAACAGGAAAGAAGGCTATTCTGTAGTCCATTGCCAACATGGGATTCTATGGGCTAGCGAGTGTGCACAGCCAAAGAAGTTAAGGATGTATTATGAGAAAATAATAATTTAATTCAATCTCTAGGTCATTGTATAATATTTATCTAGCAAGTTTCGGAGGATCCGGTGGTAGTCTGCTATAGGCTTATATATATCTGTATTCTGTAGTTGACTTTGTCTGGCTTGGAGGAAGGAAGAGATGTATTAGCTCGTTTATTATGTGTTTGCCTTTCTCCATTGTTACAATTGCCGATTAAGATTGAGGGAGAGGAGAAGAGGAGATTATTTTAGTGGAGAGTGACCTATCTGACTTTCCACGAGAGCCTAACCATCGGTTGCTAATGCCTTTTTCTTCAGTTATAATAATTCCATATTCATGGGATTGGATATGCTTATAATTGATTCGAGTGAGGAGAAAGGAGGACTTGGAGAGAATTGTCATCCATTAGACAGATTGTCAGAGGGAGGAATATAGGTCAGGGAGGGATCTGGTGGTTGGAGATATTTTGGAATTACTCGAGAGTGAGATTAATATACATTTGAATTGGAACAAATAAGGAGCTAGATGGGATCGAGTCCCATAAGATTACTTATCAAATGAAAATAGCTTAATTAGGATGGAAGTCAATTGAGGCGGCTTTTGGAGTCAAAATCCCTCAGCTTTGTAATGAGCTTTCTTGTGATTGAGATGTACGAGGGAACTGTGGGGAGTAACGGCCCAGTCATTTCCTAGGCTCAGAGGTCCTAAATTGTATGAGAGGAATCGAGGCTTGTGTTTTGTTTTGAGATTGGTTTCACTTCCCGGGATTACAGCCCAGAAATTCACTGGCTTCACAAGATAAGCCAATTAATGAAAGTGTATGTATATTCAGGAATTCGAAACCCCAAGGCTGCCCATGTCTCATCAAATAAGTTGACTTTATCAAAAATTAATAATCAAAATTAATGAACAAAAGTTTTGGGTTCACTGTGTAGAGTCTTTGATTTTAAAATCGATTCCTTCAAGGCTCGTGTAACTATTATTGTTCAAAACTTTGCTACATCCGTCCCAAGACTCTCCCTCACATACTAGAGATATTATGATGAGATCAGTATCTTTTATATACAGAGTATGTTAAACCAAGTACAAATCTAAGGGCTAACCTCGAGATTTCCCCAACCGCAGACTTTTCTAGGTTTGATGTACAAGGAAAGTTTTTGGAAAGCCTTGGAAGTCCCTTGTTGGCGTTAACGGGCCATTCTCAAACAATCTAAACAACTCAAGTCCCTTCAGCTCCTTTCTCTTCTTGTGGTGCATGGGGGTCGGGGTGGAATAATAAATAACGACAACTATACCACAGACCAAGGGGACGTGTGAATTCATGCAAATACACATTTTTCGAATTCAAATTTCTTCCAACTACCACGAGTCAAATTATTTTTCCACCACACACCTCTCTTTTTCCTAGAATGCAGCAATCTAACGCCATCATCCTAACACACGATTGTTTATCCACACCCTCATGGACATCAAAGGAAAGTTAGTATACAGGTCTGGAGGTTAGGAGTTTGGAGAAAGCAGTAGGGGCTATGAATTACGTGTATAGGAGTGGCTTGATTGGTCTGTATTTTTCTTGTTTGATGGGCCAAGGATAATTACAGCTCTGATAACATTATATACGAGCAATCAAGTTAATTACGGGTCATAAGTCAAATAATGTACGTAGTGGAGTTAATTGGACAGCTAAATCAAACTTTTATTTATTGCTCCCCCTTGTTTAGAGTTTCTAGAATCTATCGTGAATATATATGTATAAATAGTAGTTCGCACGTGCGGGCCGTTTTACGAGTACAATAATTCCCTTTTTGATGTTTGATGAGAGCAATAAAAGTGTAAATTGTACCTTGGGGCCATACGGTGTACAGAAGGACCCCCCTGGAATCTTGTACACATGCATTTATCTAGCTCGCAGTCGCATTCCCAAGGATTGTATGCAGAGGCGAATTAAAATAGTCCTAGTACTTTTAGTACAATATGCTCAATCACTTCTAGAACCCGTGCGACCGAATATAAACAGTCCTGTGACTTAGTACTAAAGTGATCCTATGGGAAGATAGCCTTTGGGAGTTTTCTAAGTTTTGTTTTTACATGGCAATTAAGTATAATTAATGAGGAGGTCAATTTGAACTGCCGTTAGTCAAGACGTCTCCAACGAGTCGAAGGAAGTAAATCTAAGCTTAATTGTACTCGGGCCAATTTAGTTTGGGGTTTAATGAGTGGAGGACATCGTTTTATGAGTTAAACTCACACTATTTTGCCATCCAAGTTTGCCCCATTAAGAATAGCCGACTCCACCCGTTCTCTGCTCCACTATTCTCCATATTGCATACAAATATCCAGATTTAACCCTGAATGACAGTCTAAGACATAACGCAGGGAACCAACTTCCACCAGATAAGAAATGTGATCCCTATATCCCTTTCTTTTTAGTGCTTTCATCACTAAAAGGATTTTTTAAGTACTTTCAAAGCTCCAAGAGTCACCTTTGCTTTGTTGTAGTTGGGCTTCTAAGCCCATTTAGGAATCAGATCATGGGCTGAGAGTGGAGAAGATTTTACTTGAATTGTGGAAAGAGATTTAGCATCTTTCAGGTTGAAGGTAGGATCAAGTTGGAAGGGAAAGTAGAATAAAACAAAGCTTAAAGCCTCAAACTGAATCATAACTTTCTTGGATCCTTTTCTGCATTTCAATCTGCAATATCCGTATGAATCCACCAATCTCTAATCCTATTACCCCTGAGCATTTCATCCATTTTATAAAACTTTGATGAAATATTGTGAAATCCGTCTATTTTATATCCACCATATTTGATTCACTGTTGTTTCCAGTTAAGGATAATAGCTTTGGTCCTCAAGCTAAAGAAAATCATTGCACCACTACTACAAGTTCCTAGCTATTAAAAACGATATTCCCTTGAGGGGGTGTTCCTTTTGTGTGCATAAAAAAAGTTGATTTCATGTAGATTTGAGTCAGGAAAAAACATTCTTCTCCGCACTCAATTCCAGCAAACTTTTCGATCCAGGGGTGATCAACCATACAATCTCATGCATATAGATTCGAGGAGGTAATAATAGTAGAATTCTTTGGTTGATGGGCTGATATTAATTGGACAATGGTGAGAAGCAACCTCTCCGATTCCTGCAAGTGGCAGTAGTCAAGGATGGAATGTGGCTTATCGTCCATCGCTCATTGGCACGACATCGATCTCAATTTCGCACTCGGACCAGAAATTCGCACAAAGCTACGTCCTGAATAATAATTGGGCTTTTGTGGTGGCCATAGAATCGAATGGGATAATAAGGGGTTACCATGTTACCATATCCGGTCTCTCAACACTTCCGTCCCTTATATGTGACCCTGACTATGGCTAGGACTAGGGTACATATAGCTCTCAGCCAAACTTGTCTTGAATGATGGAAAAAGGGTTATTGGATATCAAGAAATCCCTTAGATAGGCTAGAGAAGGAAGATTGTGGAAATGGGAAATGGTGGGAATGGCAGTTGTAGTAATAATAAAGCCCTTGTTCAATACTCACAATCGAATATTATTCTTCTCTCAAAGACTTGGGGGTGATCAGAAAAGTTTGAAAAGTCTTAGAACTTAAGACCCTCGGCTAAAGTTTAGAGGCTGCTGTGTGCATCTTTCATATTTCATGTCTTGGATAAAACGGCAAATCCAACCAGTTTCCAGATGAGCTAATGGCACCAGGCCTAAAATATAATATATAGAGCAACGGCAAACATAAGTGACATGCAAAGGTCAGCCAGTTCATTTTCTAGAGTGCCCTCACCGAGCGCGGCGGGCCCACTCGGATTAAATGCTCAAAAATCATACAAGAACGTCAAAAAAACAGCTCGGTCAGCTGCAAGTCTATTTATCAAATTTTGTAAGGTGGATAAATTTGAGATAGTTAGTCTTGTCAACTGGAAGTAGGAGGGGTAGTGAGGCATGCATAAAATATATCAAGTATAGAATAAACATCAAGTATCGACGCAACCTGTAATTGAATTCCCCTCTTATATTTACCCGGATCGAGATAAGCCTTTATTGAATCGGGCTTTGCACAAAACCGGCTTTCCTTCCCCAAAAGCTCCATCCAAACTTCCCTTGTTAAGATAATAATGCCTATGGTAATTGCAAACTTCTAAGTTTACTCCCAGGTGTGGGATTACCGTGTATGAATTCAATTACGAGCTGGACGCTTTTCTATCCACGAGTATTAAAGGTAAGCACATTTTACTAGTCTTTCCCTTTTGCTCCCAGAGTTTTTGTCCGCTGATTGTTATAGTTATGTACTTGTGTACATAGTGGAGCAGAATCTCACGAAATTTGTCGATTTCCTAAGCACCATCAACCATCACCCCCACTATGAAAGAGTTGTATGTGTTTTTATATTCCTGACATGGATTAATGTTTGAGAAATCAATACTTTCAAAGGTTGAAACTCACCCAGGCTCAAAATTAAACTTTTGACTAACAAAACGGGCTCCCTATTCACAAAGATATATAACACAAATATCGAAGACTAACCTCGATCTCAATCTTTGAATTCAAAAGCATCCATTTAATTAAACAAAACACCTGCTAGTTAGGGGAATGCTATAGCCTTAGATTTTGACACTTGGTGCAGAATGCTCCTCTTACACTATTTCTCATATCTTTGTGATCCTCTTCCTCAATAGGGATATGCATGAAGGAATACGAAGAGTAGAATTGATTAAGGTAAATCCTCGTTATATAGAGGGGAACAGACGGGAAATGTTGTCACCTTGTCTTAGGAAGGAGAGTATATAAGGACTTGACACTCTCTAGCTGCGGGAACAGACGACAATCATCATTAGGGAGAAAATTGATGCCGTCGTTATGCCTAATGGAGCGAGGAGTTGACTAAAATGTCAATTAGTATCTCAAACACGTGCAACCAACAGTGGCAACTTTTCATTCCAGAATTCCAGCCCCGTCCCTGTCCTCAGCCATTCATGTCGAGTGAGGGATTACTATTGATGTTGACTTTCAAATCAGACAGACGACGCCTTGAATGAATTTATTACAAACTCAGGGCCTCCGCTTATGACTTTTCATGCTTCGGAGTGGCATTAAGGACTTTGGGAGACAGTCTTCTTCCTTTGAAGTCAAATTATGCGAAACCACTAATATACCTATAGAGGATATAATACCCAATTACAAACTTTCAAAGTCCCCCAACCTAGGATTGAATAGCACCGGATATTCTGTATTTGGCTAATTATGTGTCATGTTGTAATTTGTTTCCAATAGATTATAGAATAGATAACGAGGAATAACTTTGGAGATTCTTCAAAGCTTTTGTTTCTCCTGCCGATCGCCCTGCAAAAGATAGACGAGGGCAGGAAGAGGATGAGATCTTTTTAGTACCGCCAAGGATGTTATTCTATTCATCCTCCGTCCCAATTATTTATTCATACTCGTTAAAATTAATTTCAAGTCAAAGATTTTGAAAATTCTAAAATTATTGTGTACATGTACTTAAACTTGATCGAACAGTTGACTAGTTTCCTTTCATTTTTGAGTTTGCATGCATACATGCCGATGCATCTGAAGTGGAGTTTTGATAACTATACAGTCACTACATGTTCCCCACTTAAATTCCATAACAAATACTCCACTCAAATTACAAGGGTCTCAGGTTGTATCAATGAAAAGGAAAGCTTAAAAAGGATCCCGAAATATTGTCCCACTACTCCAAAACAAGTCATTAAAATGTTCGTCGTGTTATAAAAAAATTCCCAGAGGTATACACATGGAACGAACCAGAAACGGTGATACTTTCAATTTAATTGAAACCTTTCTAATGATGTCGCTGAGATAGGCAGAGTCAGAGAGCAGAACACGTACCTTTAGCGAGTAATTGACTTTTTGGCCTAGTTTTAAGTGGCTTTAGAAGTTTCCTAGTGATCATGGATAGCAAGTTCATTCTGAAGCATGTCAAGGCAACTAGACCCGGAAGACCAAATTCAACAGGTAAAGAATAAGTTAAAGTCATCTCAAAAGTTTATGTCATTGTCATTCATTTCTCAACTCAGGTTTTCGACTCGGACACATCTGATCCCCTTTCCAATAATGAGTCAAGGTGTCATTTCACCAAAGAATCACGTCCCGGCTAATACTAAAAATGATCCCATCTCGCATTTCCTGTTTTTACATTCTGCCATTAGTGCCATTGCCATTGCATACACTGCAGTCATGGATCCAGAAGGGCTAGAAGAAAGCTCTACGTGCAGGGCTTAGGAGATCTAAATCCTAGACGTTATTAAAACATAGACTCGCCTCGGGTGTTGGGGAAAGTATCAGATTTCCAACACAGAATGATTGTCTGCGGAGTTGGATCATTTTTTGCACGTGTGGTTGCATACCTAGAGTAACGGGGACTCAAGAAATCCAAAGTTTGCAAAAGTATAGAAAAGAAGGAATAAAGGGAGACGGGAGGGTACACGATTATCCTGGTGGATTTGTTGGTGTGTGCAGGCTGTGTTTCGGAATCGGGATGGAAAAGCTGTATAAAAACACGGGGCAGGAAACCGGGTAGAAGAAGCCATAAAAAGGGGCATTTCGACACCGAGCGGAAACACGAGGGGACATGGCTCCTTTGCTTTTTCTAAACTCGTAGAACTTCCCTACTGCTTTTGTGACCAAATAATGTGGCTTATAGATAGTGTCCTACATCCTGTGCTGGTGGCCTATATATTACCCAACACCCACACCAAGCCCTAATAAAACCAAGTCATGATTCCCAGAAATGTGTAGAGAGGCTATACCCCAGAGAGATAGGGAGAGTGAGCTGTAGAAGCGGAAGGAAGACTATATTGTTGCACCACAACTGCCACGGCTTATTATAAGCTATTAGACATAAAGGCTCAAGTTCTTTGTGTCCCTCTTCCTTCCTCGTGAAGAGAAAGTTGTGAAGACGACTGGACACACAAAAGGACCTATGAAGTGGTTCCCCGTCCCCTTTTGTTTCAAATAATTAATTACTCCGATAATTTGGCTCTCCTTAAATCCCTGCATAATTTTACACACCCAAAAGTCTTGAGAATTCTCATGTAAACCTCCTTCCTGAGAGTGTTCAACTAGAGGAATTAATGGCTTGGGATCGCATACAACATGCTCAGTTAACTCCTACACGACCAATCGTTAAATTTCAGTTTAGTCACACATGGAGATAAACGGTCGTGTTTTCCCCACGTGCACCAGTCACTGCTGCTAATCCCTAGTTTAGATGGAGAGGGACTTTGAACTTTGTCTCCGATCTTGTCCTGGGGTCTGGTGGTACGCCCTTGGATCGTCCGCTCCATTAATAATGCCCACCAGGAGTACACGGACGGAAGTTGTGTTCAGCCAGGGGCTTAGCTGATTTGAATCTATACTCAGATTCTTTGAAAGTATAAGGACGTGTAGGTATGGAATGTAAAGAAAGACGACGAGCTGGGTCACTCATGGTCTACTTGATATCCTCCAGCAATTTATGTGATATTAGAATTCCAGCATCCTGATACTCCGGATATTCAATATGCAATGGATTCTGTGTACTCAGGGGGACTGGCCATTATTATGGAGAAAGTGTAGAGCTTAGATAAGCAGACGAAATAATAATACTCTCGTGGTTTATGAAGAAAGCCCCCCTCAAGCCCCAGTGACTTCCTTATTGCTGCTGAGTCAGTGCATTGTGAGCTCTTCCTTATGGAGTCTTTGGGGAGGTAATTTACTCCCTTTTTAATCTTAGAAAGAGTTTCCCAGCTCCTTTATCCAGGGAATGGATTTGAAGGGAAGAGCAACAGGATTAAAAGTGTATTTCCTCAAGAAAATTGAGATGAAAACTAGGATTGTAGAAAGCCCAAAGTACTTTGGTCACACTTACACTACACCTACGAAAGACTGTTTGAGGGGTTGGGTCTGAAGGAATAGCACTTGAGACGAGGATTGCCAATTGCCACCGTCAACCTTTTCACACTTGACGGACTGTGAATGACCATTCAGTGTTATTAAGAGAGTTCCAAGGGATATAAAATCCACTAGTAGATTGTTACAGTCGTGCGTTTTAGTTCATTAAAAGTAGTTCTATCCTGTCGGGGTCTCTTGCTCAGTTATTCATTCAAGGAATCAAGAGGAGGTTGGATGCGATTAGTCCAGCTGATTTATTATCTATAGAAAGAGTGCAGTGGAGTAAAATGTGACGAAATAAATCCATTAGAGTCTCAAGACTAATCTCCAAGCTCCTGGTGCGGGGACTAATTCATTTTATACAAAAAATCCCATACTGATTACTTGATCGATAGACTGTGTACCGTTCCAACTCTAACGAGATTTACCATTCTTAAAATGTTATCATTAATACATGGAAGTTCTAAGAAACATATTGTGCTGCGTTCTTTTGTATATGGAACATAAAAGGCACTTTGGGAATTGCACAAATCGTACCGAACCTTTTTCGCCTAGTGTAAACAACGGTGGGGAATTACTAGTGTAGTTCCTATGCCAATTTATTTGCGATTTCTGGGCAACTTTACTTGGAACTACTTGGAAGTCTATTACATCTGTGTATATAAGAATTATTACTAAGTGGAAAGTATATATAAATATCCAAATGAGCTTATCCAAGTATTTAGTTATGAGCAAAATAATCATATCAGATTTTGAGTAAAGTAATTTAGATGATTCGATTTTAAAGAGCCGTTGCAGCAAATTTCTTAAAACTACTTTAACATGGAGTTAATACTATTACACGGTGTCCATCAGTCCCTTTTTCAAGACCGTGTCATTACATTTTTTTTAAACTGCTCCGAAAATCTCAGTGCTCATTCACTCAACTGTCAATTTTAAACCGGAAAAGGGGTTTAATGAGGAACGTGTCATTACTTTAATTGTATAATTATGTATAATTTAGTTACCTTACAGAACTCTGAGATAATTATCTCAAAATACCCCAATAGAATGGATCTAATTTTCAATTAGGTATTTTGGCATTTCCCCATCTTTTTGTGAAATGTAGGTGAACATACGAATATAACTATGGTTTATAATTAAAACAATTTCCATTTTAAAATATCTCATTTATCGTTCTTTAAGATATTATGTTGGATATAAGTTGGATATATTCAATAAATTAAAAGAGAAAGTAGACGTGTTTTGTCAATATTTTGGAAGGTGTTTTATGTGCACATTCATAGGGAAAAAATCGTATTATACTTTGCCACATAAACTTATGGAATTTTTTTTTTCTCTAAATTTTATGCGAGCTTAATTATATATTTTCATATAGAGTTTCAATGATGACATTTTATTAACGTTTATTTGATTTTTTTGTTGTGACATCGACCATATTTTGACTTTTATTCGACTTGAACATTTAAAATGGAAACTACTTTCGAAGTACATTGGAGTGATATTTTTGTTTATAAACGCATGATTAATTAATCTGTCTACTTCAGACACATGTCGAATAAAGTCAGGATCGAAGAATTCTTTTTAATCATTCAGCTCTCTGTTCTATTTGGTACGAGTGGATTTCAAGTCAACAATGCCTGGGAATTATCTTTTGGATGAAGAAATTCAAGTATGAACAACAGTAAAGAAAATCTAGATCCCTCGACAGTCTTGAGGCAGTAACAAGTATTATTTCCTACTTTTCAAACTCCTCATCAAATAATTGCCATACTTCTCAAAGTTGCAAGACAGCAAATTAAATTCATCTGTCAAAGACTGGACACCTTATTTAATGTTGAGAGCAATCATAGACAATGAAACTTTCCAAGTCCTATGCATACTCATAATCATAAATGAAGCTTGTTAATTTATAAATAGTTTAGATCGTTACTGTCTCCAAGTATTATGGAGTTAAATTGTCATAAAACGAGCATTTGTGAGCAACTATCCAATTCATTCATTCCTCATGCTCAATGTCTCCTGACTTAATGATGAGACAAACAACTCAGAAAATAAACAACATCTCCATTTCTAAAATGTCCAACCTTGAATTTCCACACTAATTCTGACTGACTGATTCCATATGGAGACATATCTTAAAATTCGACAGAAATATAACCATCACAGGTTCTTATATACTTCTTCAAGCTCCTTTATTCAATTAGCCACATACTGCCATCCCAATGTGGTGTGAAGACAAATCGGTTTACTTACCCTTATTACTTATTTCCCAATACGTCCCTCCTCAGGGGAAAGCAGAGTTAGGGACGAAAGAAGGATTAATGGGCTTATTTAGTCCAAATTAAATAAAGTGTCCAAGCCTATCGCCCACTAGTGACTAGGATTGTTGGTCTACAAAATTAAGTACAGAATGTCAGTGTCAGTCCCTCAATTCCCCAAATTATTTCACTTTCGATACAACTCTGGTGAAAGGGAGTTAGAAACAACAAACTTGGTAGTTGTAGTATAGATAATCACAGAATCACTGCCGTCTCTTCTTTCCCCAAACTCAATCTTGAAGATGAGACACTCACAGTGACAACAAACTGAGGCTGGCAGTTAAATCCCCTTTGAACCCAATTCGTTAGACGATTAGTTCAATAATATCCCCCGCTTTGAAATCGTTTGCTCCACTTTGTACTTCACAGGACTACACTCCAGGGCTTGTAATTTGTAATAAGAATCCTGGACTCATCAAAGCTCTTTGTGCAGTTGGTAAATTTCTTGAAAGAATGTCAGGACCCTTGTAGACTGCTTGACTAGGGACAGTTATGTTTAACAAAATACGCGTCGATCTGATTTTAATAGGAATGTAAGGAGTGGTACTGGATTTGGCCCTCCGGTATCCACCACTGACGAGAGAGTACTAAAGGGAGCGAGTATGAAAGGCCCTGGTTATCCAGAGAGACTAAACCGTCCGGGCATTGGGGAGAGTCGTGGCACGGCAATACGCACAACTCTCCCGGATTTCTACAATCTTCCCTACCAGGGCTCATATAGGCTCTATCCCACAGTATCAACCCGTTCCGATTATCAGAAGGATTGCATTGCTTTTATTTTCCCTTCTCCTTTGAAAGGTGAAACGACGATTGCTTAGAGGAAACCATCAGCAGAGAAACAAGAAACAACAGTCAAGCGTATAGTTTTAAATAATCAATACATATCCCGAAGGATTAAATTCCGTCTCGAAAGTGTTGACTTATCGAAGAGAGCTCAGGGGTTGTCCTCCGTTTAAATCCAGCTGTAAATCTTTTTTTTTCACTTACAATTTTTTTCATTGGTATAGAAAGAATGTTTAAATAGAAATAATACCCTTGGTGAAGGGAGCGGAAGATATTCGGATTATGTCACAAATATTTTTGGGCACGTGGGATGCAAATATTCTGGATGATCAAGTACAGCTTGTATAAAAAAATACATAGGGCTTTCTACAAGTATAAAATATGGATAAATATCAACAAGATCGTCTCGTCCCAACGAACCAATAGCTAACAACCATGCTGTACTGCTTTAGTCTGTTTTATTGCTTCAAGAATTTTCCAATAGTTATGTATTCAAGCTCTTTGGAACACCAAGAATCTGTACGGAAGAATTTGAGAATGATACCAAGACTTGAGACGGTTTATATTTCACTGGCTAAGTAAAAATCCAAGTTGAGAGTCCAACCACCGTGGAATTTTTGGGTTATGACTCACAATGTCCCAGTGACACTGAGATCGTCGAGCTGAGCATGAAGCAAGACTAAAGAAAAGAGTAAGAAAATTCGCAGTATTTGCATTTCTGGTCCTAAATTGGGAAATCTCATCAACACCTCTACCAGATATGCACGCTCGACTCGTTCATTTAAGACTTTACCGCACTTGTAAGTTATAAATCTCTCGGATCGACAGCTTTGTTATGTTCCATCAAGACTTTTCATTTCCAACTCATCAATCTCCTCAGCTCCCACAAGTCAGCCATGGAGCATGAATTTCCAAGCACTCTCTCAGTCACACTTACTCTTTCAAAGATTTCTCCCTTTCTTTTCCTCACACTCGATCCAATCTTATTTAAGAGCCATCATAAACTTGAATCCTTAAACATTTTCCAGACAGACTTTTAGACGTGTGAAGCATTCTCATCATAATCCTAAAATCCTAATCATAATACAAGGACAAGGGCCATAAGGAGGGAAAACAGTTATCTCAATAGGCAAAGCTCCACCAGGGAAATCGTATTAATAAATTCAAAGCCTTACGTCCTCTGGACCGCGTAGGAAGGGCTCTTAGGTCCAAAGGAGCTTTATTCATCTCCAACCAAGCCTCGTTTCTAGCGTCGTTGAGTTTGATTTGAGTCGATGAGTCGTTGAGTTGTGCTTTCGTTTATAGCAACACAAGTAAATAACAAACTACTGAAAGAGAGTATGGAAAAGTTACTTAAACAAAAGAATAGTCTTGTCATTATACCTGATGTGTATTCTCTTCTTGATTTAGCTAAACTCTAGTTTCTAGTGGTACAGGTAGTTCATACATTTCACAAGAAGAAGTGGTACGGCTCGGTCGAACTTCATAACGAATTTTTTGCAAAGATTGTTAGACTAAACCGGTTAAATTGTTAGATTATTCTAGGGGGAGGGGGCAAACGTAATGGTTGGACATCCCCATGATACATTTTTTGTCTACCTGTCTCTGGAGATAGAAAAGCACATAATCGTTATTAAGATGACGTACTTGTGGTTATGGTGAAAGCATTTTGCCAAGTCTTTAGATTAGCCCCGGGTGAATTTACCTCATGGACTCTCATACACACCATTTTGAGGCCTAATAGGCTCAATGATACGTGAAAAAACAAGCGCATTATTTGTGATATATTTTATGCAGGCTTTATAGAAAGTACACACACCTGATTCCTAGAATCTAGTCGCACGGTAATATCACATTTTTCAGGTCGTTTTATCTAGTTGCCGGTAATTTCACTGATTTTAACGCACTATTCCAATTTTCTTAGTACTAGATCCCTCAGCCACTTTCCCTAATGGCTTTTCCTTGAAAACCAATTTGGCAAAAATGATAAGGAAACAATAGGTTGCTTGGTTTTGTCTTGAGTCTGGGGTCTTGGTCGCTTACTTACCTACGAGGTCATAAATTCGGGTGTGGGCTTTTGCTATTTTCTGCGGATGGAAAGATTTTTTTCCATATTCTGGATATCCGCTCGGTTGCAGATGCTTGGATTTAGTCCAGGCTAGTACTATTAAAAGATCAAAAGAAGTTGGATTACCGCCCGTACGAAAATATTAGCTTTTCGACTCTACTGAATTGGACTGGTCGAGGGTTAATAGTTGATAAAAAGATCTCTGATTCCGTAAACACCCTGGTAGCATTGATGTTCTAGTTATATCTGTTCAATATCACTTTTAGTAACAGTTCCTAGCTAGCTTTTTCTTACATTTTATCCTCCCACATCATCCTTTTCCATGCTTATTTTTGTAATGAAAAAGAGGAGATTTTAATGAAACTTCTATTCCACTGAATTTTAAATATTTATTTTTAAATTCTTAAAATATAAAGCAATCTGAAAAAGTACAAAACATTTGCTTCTTCACTTTGTCCTGCGATCCAGCTTTTCAATTCATTAAACTTTTCATAAAAGGTGTTCTATTTAAAAATTACATTATATTTATAGTATGAAACCCTATTCAAACCTTGCACAAACTATTTTAACCAGCGTAAAAAATATATTTGGAATATAAAATGACAGCTTTGATCCAAACTGAAGTAAGAGTTAATATTTAGCCAGATGAAAGGCAAATATCTTTACTTTCTTTTCCAAATGGCCTCTCTGCACACACAAGTCAATCTTGACTTGTGTTTTAACATGTAAATACTATTTGGGGAGAAATATTTATTTTACAGAGTACCACCTATTAGGATTAGCCCACAAGCACAAGAGCAAATACAGGGAGTCCCACTGCGGTCCTACCATAGCTTAAATTTATTTAGCAGTTTGAAATCCTGTACTGTACGCATTCAATTATGTATACACCTTTCGGAACATCTAAAATGCCGAGAAACAACTGGAACTTGAAATGAACCAACAATTCTAGAATTTCAAATTAGCAAAGCCAATCTCAGTCTAGTACATTTCCAGTGTATTTTTACAGTCAAGTTCAAATGTAAATATATAAATGCTAATCCCTTTAAAATTTACGTTGCTTAACAAGTTCTCAGAAGCTGTCCTGAATCTACCAGGAACTTTATGAATTGTATGACACATATTTCTACGTCATTTATGCGGGGAAATGTATGCCTATAAAATTTTAAAAGCGACAAATATGCCCCAAAATATTTTCATTAAAAAATCCATTAAAAATAATCTCATACTTAAAGTTGCTATAATGCTTCAAATAATTGAATCTATCAAATGTTATGTTGCACCATGTATCATTAAAAACTAATCTATTTAGAACCGTTTCCACATTAGAATTTTTTCCGTGGTGTAGCCCATTGCGTAACATATTAATTTTACGAGTTTAAATTTATTGAATAGATGGATTGTTTTATTCGGTATTTGGTGTAACATTTTTTAGATTCAATTATTTGAAGGATTCGTGCAATCGATTTCGTGCAATGTTTTGACGTTTAACTTGTCCACATAATTTTGTTTAAATTATTAAATTCTGAGATTTAAAAAAAAAGAATGTTTAATTAAAAATTGTCTCAGGTATTTTTGTCTCCAGGCATAAACATCTCAGGCATAACTTGCAGGCAGAAATGTTCCGGCATAAATGTCCAATTGTTTTTGTCGCATCTCCGACTTCATGACAACTTCATCCACTTTCAAAAGCCAATATTTACAACGCAATGCCTCATACAAGCTCAAGCTTATTTGTTAAGAAATTGTGTCACAATTTCCCTCTTGAAATCGAAATTACAAATTCATATAGAAGAAAATTTAAAGAAATCCAATCTCACAAAATGTATCAAGTCTGGACTCGAGGCCATCAAGAGCATCAAAGGCTTCCTTTTCAATAAACGAACATCTGCTGAGGTGGAATTTCCGAGATTATTTTTCCATGTAAAGCTCAATGTCTTATGCAAATGAAATACTCATTACACAAGGAATGTACGGAATATCCCTTTCACAAATTTCTAATGCTCGGAACAATGTCAGTTCTAGAACTAAGAAAGATGAAAATCAATACTCCCACTTTCCATTAGGAGTACACAAGATTGATAGTTCCGACTAGATTAACTTGTTCAGGTATAGAATTTTAAGTCTTGAGCGAGTCCTCAGTGTAATAATAATAATACTTATCCCTTGCAGGATTCAAAAATGGCAGAGGAACTGAACCCCCTCGGAGAGTGGAGGAAGGTGTGCATTTGACAGAATCTGCATCTGCCATCGCCGATCTTCTTGGACATCTGACATCAGCTTCAAGGCCATCAATACTTTTACTCTCATGCAGGATAAACACATTAAACACCAACATGGCATTTACAGCCTGAACTTTTAAAACGTGGGAATAAAAGTGCTCGGAAAGGGCAGGGAGATGTTGTAGCTGAAACTGCGTAGAAATTTTTGCATTCATATAATCGAATCTTGAGCTGTGAACATCCCTCTTAAGTAATCTTCCTTAAGGCGATTTCATCTCTTGTGTCACCCAAGTGTGAGAATGAAGTGTTCCCATCCCACTCTATTTATCTTTTCCTCACTTTATAAAGTTAACTATTAGAGGAATCCCCTTCCTCCGAACTGGTAGGAGAAAGCGAAGGAAGTGTAGAGGAAGGAGTTATTATGGGAATAGTGAATGCCTTCAAGCCGATGGGGCCTCCTTTTCTTCCTTTCATTCACCATAGACACTTTTCTAACAATCAGGAAATCAGGCCGGAATCCTGAGATGTGACTTGGATTGTTTGACTTTCTTTGAATCTCTGCTCATTCTGTGGGTCGAGTTCTCGAGTTATAGACAAGTATTTCCATTCCCTCAAAGTAAGGAAGAGAGAAGATTGAGCAAAGCATTTATAGTTTACATTATTCTTTTTCACTCTAATAACTTGCGTGGGTAGTGTTGGGCTTGTATGTAGGGAACAAATTATAGTTATAGCAAGGAGCTTCTTGTTTAAAGCTTTTCCGCACTGTTGGACAATGCGTGTGCGGTCAATATCCCCAAAACCACTATCCACTAAGTCAACATCTCCTATTTTTTATCCACTATGGTAATCATCCCCCATG
>JAQFYM010002689.1:0-22139 GCA_034694785.1 Agrenia bidenticulata
GCGGACGGACGGACGGACGGACGGACGGACGGACATTGGTGATCATATAAGCCCTAACGAACGGGCTAAAAAGTGAAGGAGAATGGATGATGACAAAGTTGGATCGATTATCAGTAAAAGGAAGTGAGTTGTGTCCGCTAAGTTTTACAAGATTTTTGTAAAATACATCCGAATTTGTCTTCTTTGAATTGATATGAAAGCCCGAGTCATGGTGTTGAAAACAGGATTTAAAAAACGTACTTCCTAAGCAATTTTTTCCTTTAAAAAAATAATAAATACATCCAATACAAAAATGTCTATCTGTCCTCACAGTACCTTTCATCTATTGAAGCCCGCAATGTGTATTTTTGATCTTAAATGACCACACAAGTCTACCCATTTCTACTGACGGTCTTCAAAGATCCCTTGATTTACTTTGTGTACTTATTTTGTTTTCCTTTCTTATTTTCCCGTCACTGCGCCCTCCGGACTTTTAGTTGTTAGTACCATCGGATGGAGTCAAGAATGAGTCCCTTGTAACAAAATTGAGAAGCCATAAGCCAAAGAGAACATAAATAATTTGTCTGTGACAAGCTGAGCAGGAAAGCCCGACTTATGACATTGGGACCTGCCCCTTGGTTACGGACAATTATTCTCTCATTCGTTTGTCAATGTCTTTGACTAGGGACGGAAACCGACTATACTGCTGTTTATTTCGCATCTTTCATTCATACGGTTAGGATTTATAAACCATTTAACAATCCGCAACTTGTTACATGCAATCTGTAGCTCTAATCTCATGGTCTTAGATTCAATCAATAAATTACAAACGAAACATCCGTACACCACCCATTTTTGCATACTATATTATCAAGCTCATATTAGAAGCAACAATAAAAATACTGACTGAAATAACGTACTTGTGATAGATTCTGTAGGTGTAAGTCTGTATCGAAATAAATTAGAATCGAGGGACACAATCAACACAACAAACTAATTATATATTATCGACTACTTGTGTATTTCTAAGCTCCAAATATTTTACTTATTTAGTTGGTTCCGTTTTGCATATTTCCCCGTGTGACATATTCGGAGGATGATCAAACTTCTCTAACATCTGAGCTGAAGTCTAGACGAAACCAAAACAAATTCTTTTTACATTTCTTTTTCGCTCTACTTTCAGAAAAAAAGCTTGCAATACCCTCTTTTTTAAATTCCTACATAACTTTAATAAAATAGTTTAAAACTAGATCCGACCCATGTGAACTGGAGTTTTTAATAATACCATTTATATAGAATTTATAAAACCGATGGTTTTACACCGGTGCTTCAGACAGAAAATGTACGATGGTCTGTCTTTCTGTCATCAAAAGATCATTAATCATAGGAAAGTGAATGACGTTGTGCCTAAAATTTCGTACCTCATTGAAAATAGTGAGAGAAGTCTGTTGCATATGGTATGATGGCTTATTGACACCAACACCAGTTGATTCAACGTTCTCAACACCCTTGAGTCATTTATACCGTATTTTAAAGTGTCTTCTATGACAAACTTTTGACAATATATCATTGGGTAAACTAAGCTACAATCATGCGGAGGCCTAATGCAAATGGAAGTGCCTAGCTTCCTTGTCAACAGTAATCGTACGAGAATAATATCTAACGATAAAAGTACTTATCATTCAACGAAAGGGAGGAGCAAATCACCAGCCATTTCAAATCATCTCAGTAAATGTTTATCTTATTTATGTATTATAGCAGCACAATTCACAATAGTATCGAGTAAAGCTGCACAATCTATTTTAAATTCAAAGCATTTTACCCTCATGAATGTAAATTAGCTGTTGATATAGACTCAAAGATCAACAACTTCGTTTAAACTCTTCCTAAATAATCCCTTGCCTGCGTCGTTGAAGCTCAATTTGTGCCATAGGTCTCTGGTCTGATTTATTGAATCGTGAAATAAATGCTACACATTACAATAATTACAAGTCTCAGAAAGAATCATACCATTCTCGGATTTAAGAAATACTAAACATCAGACGAATTTTTATTAAGTATCTTGAACTAGGCCAATGAATTCAGACAATCAGACTTGTATTTGTGGACACAAATTAAAACGCGACATTTATTTTCATACACGACATGGGGCAAGGACAAGAGGTCATTCAATCAGTCGTGATAGTCTCTTGTTATCTTACATTTATCTGTAAAATGGACAAGCTTATATTGTAAAATAACGGGACTGACCTCAAACTTATTAATGGAAAGTCCTCGTTCCAAGAGGTCAAAATGAGAATAATGTATTAGTTTGTAGGTTATTTTATGTGAAATGGATGTCATCCTCCTACTAATACCTAATTATTTTAATACTAATCTGTTTGCAAAAAATGAAATAAGAATAAAGCTCTCAATGAAACACATGACATTCTAAAACACATTTTTGTCAAAATTAATAAGTATGAAATTCTTGAGTTAAAAAATCCAGTTAAAAATGAAACTCGTGCATTTCAATAAAAAAAAGGGATCTGACAGAATTAGAACTGCCAAACCAAAAACTACGGCACCATGGGTAAGACGTAACTGTTTTTGCATCTAAAAAGACCACCTCGGTGAAAAGTGATGTGATGAACCGAGGAGGGAGCGTATATAAGTTTGCAAACATGTTGTCAACTTGTCACTCCATCCCAGCAACAATAAAGTTTAAAAAAGTTTGAAAACGAAATCCTAAAAATATTTTTTTATAACAATGCCTTTACAAACTCAGTTTAAAGTTCGTCAGCAGACTGGAAATATCCGATGAAATGAGGACAATAGTGAACTAATCTTGTACTTCAAATTAGCATCTTGTTACCATTCCACAAACTAGTGAAGGGCTTTGTCAACTAGAAAATGTACCTCCTCGTACAAAGGATGTCTACTACCCATTTACTCCCCACTGCTCTTAAAACAGTACAATGGTAAAGGTTGAATTCTGATGATCTCATACTAACATAGCTATAGACACTTAAGACTTCTTTAGTTAAGCATTACGAGGTTTTCGCCACCAAGAATCTGACACTGTTTGAGAGTTCGCATAGCTAAAAAAAACACATATACACTAAAGAAAAAAGTTATTGTAGCCCCCACTATACTCGATCTGAGTTTTTAAAGAACTGTTTTCAAAATTAATTTCTAAGCACAAATTACTTACCAAATCCTCTTCTCATAATACTTTCATTAAAAGATGAACAAGCTAACATGAAGGAAAAAAAATTGAGAAAAAAGAGAAACCCATACGAGTCATATGCATAAATTACAAACCAACAGGATTTACCTACACGAACTTCGATCATCCTTTTAAATGTTGAGCGACAGACCGTCACCCACCGGATCCCGAAATGAGCAACCAGACACTTACCCGAAAGAAGGACAGATATTCAGTTGAGCTACCCGGAATCGGGTGGAATGAACCTTCAGTCGGGAACTGTAGACATAATTCAGTACCTACCGGCTACCATCCTACCTGCCTACTTGACTTCCTACAGACATACATAGGGATTCAGACTTCTTACAGTATGACACCGTATATTTATCTATGTTCTTATGCTGTCTGGAAGCAATCCGGGCTGAAAATTCCGGAAATTTGCTATCCGTATCAGTTTTTAATATGTATGAGTAATGAAGACAAGGACGGAAGCTTGTCGAAACTTTAAGGAACGTAGAGCCTCTGGTAGAGCATGACCCCCTGCTATTTGATAATTGAATGCAGTATCCAAAATCTCAGAGTGCCCTCTGGGCTTTAATAAAGCATAAGCCACGGTTTGGTTTCATGTCTGAGCAACAGGATATGTACAAAGCTTTCACCATCGTCGAGCCCCTTGTGCGAGTGTAACGAAGCGACCTTTTACCTCTTCTATTTTGATTCCTCTCTCCATCTTCGGTTCCTTCAATTGTATATCAAGTATATACATATGTACCTTGTGTGCACCACTGAAGAGGACTTTATCAAAAACTAATAGGGATTGAGATGAAAGGAGGTATCATCATCATGAATCATGGATGGAGAATATTTATGTCCTTAGACTCTCAGAAAGACAAGTGAATAACCTTTTGGTTGCTTCGGCTTCTGAGAAAACGTTGTCAGTTATGGATATTTTGGCTCGATTATTTTTTCGAGAAATACACATTTTCTAAATATTATCATTTAGACTGTAAAAATTATGCTAGATTTTTTCAGTACATGTATTTTGTAAAGAGCAAGAGCAGAGAGGTGAAGGAAAGTGGTTGCTTATTTCCTAAGAATCTTACTCTCTCTACATTCTCTGAATATGCTCTCTACAAGTCTTGACATGACGATGGGCAATTGTTTCGGTTTTCTTGAAAGGTATCAAATGTGAAAAGTATAATGTACTTTTTTGAGGATAGCATTTCGTCAGTTAAGCCAAATCAAGTATGTATTTTTTCCCAATTTGACTCGCAACTCATTTTTTAAAGCAACCGACCTTACAAGTTCGTTATAGTTTCAGTCTCCGAACCGCAACCGCAACCTCAATCATTGAATCATACTGACCAAAGTTTAAAATTATCTGAGCTAAAAAAAATTAAAGGCCCATATGAGGTCACGCTCAGACAGCTGTAATATTGGGACAAATTTTATGTCAAGTTGGTCTTTAATTTTGTTTAAGTTCCTTTGAAATGGATACAGTTTCCGAGCAAATAGAAAAACATATATTTTATAAAAAACACATTGGTACGCTCATACAACCAAAACTAATACTACAAAGAAGGAAACCTCAAAGGCCGCTGATGTTGTTATTTTTATCAAAGTAGATAACTTATCGACAATTCGACAAGATCCTTTCCTTCTATTTTCCTTACTCGGGTTGAGTTGAGTTAGGTCGTTACTTAAAGCAAACATAATAGCTAGAATATTGAACAATCTCCTCCTTTATAGCTTTCTCTTCCCCTTTCCCTTTCACGTGTAAAGGACACATTTGGGCACGTATGGAATAATACAGTTATTACCCAGCTGAGTTCACCATCTAATAGAATGTAAACTAAAGCTTATACACAACTCCAGTATCCTATTGAGCCCCACGACCTAGTTAAAAAAAATTCAAGCATGTTGCTCAACTTATAAAATTATATTCACACCCGAGTAACAACAGGCCACTCCTGTCTCACTTTCTCATTTTAGAAAACCCCACAAATAATACCGTAGGCAGTCCCACTCAGGAATATTTCCTTAGCCAACACTGAGCTAAATTTTTAAAATAAATGCAAAGTTTGCTATAAAATGTTAAATGTTGAAAATAAATTTCTACTCACACATGAGAGGAAAGAAACATTGCATAACATTTCATCCTAAATCACACGGTACTTAGCCAGTATGCCGTGCTAAATTAAAAGGAGGTAGTACATTCCAACTGGTAGTACTAGTACGAGATATGTGGTTATTTGAAGTGCTAAACTTTTCTCCAAAACTCTTCCACTCCAACCTACTTAACAGACCAAGACTAGCCATAAGTTGTTAAAAACATCAAACTTGCCGAGTTTCCATTCCCCTTTAATCACTAGTTTCTCTCAGAAAGGTCCAAGAAGCTTCAATCGCTCCAAGCTTTTAGTCCAAGCACTGGATGTACCGTACAACCTATTTTGCACTTGCATTATGTAACTCTTATAGCCTCTACGTATTCCTACCACACATGAAGAAGTGGAAGTGGTTAAAGCTTTATAGAGAGTTGGTTAACTTCAAAATACTTTCATCTCAGAAAAAATAAAATCCTCCCAGTCCACATAAGCGTGAATAATGAACACCGAATGCCCTGCATCATTTACACGATGAGTATTCTACTTTTCACAAGATACCTATCAACATACGCTTAACTAAGACTGTCCGACCCAATTTTATACTTTAGAGAAAGTAAAACCATCTGCATTCTGCATGTACAGAACAGAAAACCCGGAAATAAGTGGTAAGAATTTTGAAGAGATACGGGAGGACTGCCCTGTGTGCCCTTTGAAGACTCTGAATTGAACAAGAGCCATGGGATACTTGGTCTGTGAATAGCATGTGTGGTAGAGATATCCCTGTTACTATACACATCTAGTTAGGAGGACCAAGAGCTAAGGACTCATGTTTTTTCATGTTTGTGAGGTCCTTATAATAGGGAATGTGTGTATATATAGTCAAGCCAGACTTTATTGATCCAAAGAAGGAATTTTATTCTCTGAAAGTTCCATGCACACACGATCCTCTAGAATAGAGAGCAAAATGGAGAGAGTGAGTGTGTAGACTGCTTTCACTGCATGTGGATGGGAGATTGTAGCCAGAGAATGTACTAAGGAGGGCAGGAAAGCATCAGGAATGGTAGAGAAAGTTGAAAGTGTTGAGTATGGCAGTGGGAAAGCAGGCCAGACTGAGTTGATATGTACTTCTTAGGATCCTCTGGGGAAAATAACTCGTGTTAGGTAGAACAGGAAACACGGAAGACTAAGTTGGGAAAATACTCTGGAATTTGCTTCCCTGTACGGACAGACTCGTTGTTATCCAATCTATGAAGTATGTGTCCCACCTCTGGCAGACTTTGTTTAGGCATTCTAGGACTCGAGCTTGTGACAAGAAAAGGAATGTGGTGCTGGACAGAATCAGAAAATTATTTTCATTTTGTAGTGTGAAGTACTCCAGGGTTCCAAGTACCCCCGAGTAAGGAATGGATAACAATGGATTCGGCTTGAGCTCACGTTACTGTTGCTTGTATCGGTAGCTATTATGTGGATTGGATTGCCAATTTATGTATCCGTCCCTTGTCTAATATAGTGTCGGCTTGCAGTTATAGATTTAGGATGTCTGGATCGTCTTGAAAGTTTTGAGATTTCTAAAGGCAGCTGGGTTTTTACTGCTCCTGTTGCTATCTAAAAAAACGTAGAAAAGTAGACAGACTCAACGACTCCCGTCTTATGGAATGGCTGATGGAAACCAGCCAGAGGAAGAAAAAACTTGATACAAATCGTTAGTTTTGGCTACCCCGAAAATGTTTAACCCCTTTTCAATCTCTGCTCAGCTTTTCAGTTCCTGACAGAGCTGATGCCTCTTTGAGGATGTCAACCCCAGATTGGAATTGGAGACTGCGGGGGATAACGTATCTTTGTAGTCAAAATTGGGTAGCCGTGCTAAATCCTTAGATGTACAAAAGCCCACCTTAACACTAAGACATGAAACATTAAATAGCAAGGACGAGTTAGTGGCATTTGCAGTTCAACTTTATAATCCAATGTATTGAATCCAAGTGGAAGGGCTATTAAATCTATTGAAATTCATGACCACTTACTTTAAGCCTCTTTTAAGTGGTATAATGTATGTTAATGTTGATGAACAGGTACTTACTTAGAAGGAACTTTAATTTTACCAGAAAAAGGAGGAACGAAGGACTTTCTTGGCCTAGTAATGGTAATTACTTTGATTAAATGAGCACGTAGGCCACATAATCAAATTAGGAAATTAAAGGCAGAAATTAGTTTAAGAACTATTATGGAATTACCATGTATTTTGACAACTTCACTGGATATTTGAACGAGTAACGCGGCCCCTTTCCTATCCGTGGATTATACCCTACCAGTTAAAATAAAATTACCGTATTCATTTCCCATACCTAATTACCAATTCATTGAATAGTTAGAAAGTTTTCTTTGTTACTTGCCAATTGTTAAGACCCGAAGAATTCAAACTACCTTGAATTCTTTAAAGGGGAGGTGAATACTAAAAAAAAGTCCATGGATCGATGAAAATAAGGAAAAGTCGCCGCGTCTAAAACTTTCGCCGGTTTTATTCCCCCGCTATATTCTATAAATATATAAATATATCAACTCATTTCAAAAGACACTCCCGTAGACCGTTTAAGCTCCTCGAATTTCAAAATTGGTTATAAAGTTAAACTTTAAGGCAACATAGATTCCCTCTCTCTTCCACGGTAGACATACTCTGCTCAATAACATAAATGAATTAGTAGAGACGAACGGGTCAGTGACTTTGGATTACACTCGCTGACTCTACCCACTTTCCATGTCTGGGATACTCGGGATCTGCTCTGATTTATGTCTGGCTGATCCCTTTCTTTCTCGTGGCTTATGGTTTCCTACCAAGAATTCTCTTCTATGAGTACATAGGCAGACAACCCTTTTCTCAGAAATCCATTCAAAAACAGTAGTCAAAAGGACATACAATAGTAGTATACCCATTATCTGATTATCGAAATCATAAAAATTTTCCTGAACATATGGACGAATATAAAACGTAATTTCAGGTTTAAGAAGTTCTGTAAAAAAAATTATAAAAATATGCCTTACCTTAATTGGGTATTGAATTTCAGTAAGAAGTCGGAGAAATTTGTAAACAGGCTTGTTTCGCTCAACTTTCACAAACACTTAAACCACTAGCACTTCACACCACAAACTTAATAGCTTGAAAAAATAATTGGGATTGGAGGATAAATCGGTTTATTGGATGGTAACTTGGTCGTTCGAAATTAATTGTGGAATTTGAAGTTACAAACAGTAGTACCTATCTACATTATCTTGTTTGTAGGTTTAATGACATGAACTATCCATATATACCTCTGGGTGTCGTTATAAAAGGCTTGACATTAAGCCGCAGTGGGGCTTTTGTGTTTGTCGGATCTTCTTTAAGTTATATTGCATTGGTGCACTGTCCTTGTAAGCCCCGAATGTTTTCTAAAGTCCTAGGACAATGTTCCGAGTTAGAGAACTAATCAATAATGTACCGGGTAGTAAACATCTAAATGACCAGACATGTCCTTCTATCCTTCTATGACTTTCACCCACCGGAAAACCCTACTAACAAGCCTAACAAGCCAACAAATCAAGACCAATCTAAAATTTAATCACATAATATTGCTTCGTTCTATTATAATAATTTATCTGCAGTATTTTCTTAAATTGAATGTTATAAGATGAACATTTTTGGACACCTCTAAAAAAATATTGTATGGGGAATAAACCTGACAGAGTATTGACCGCAAGAGATGCAACGTATAAAAATTTAAACGGAAGTAATGAAGAAGTAATTAAAAGCGAAAAGTTGAAAGTGAAAGGGTTGGTCTTGTGTCTGACTGGTTGCTTGTTGCTAGTCTTGGTCGGTGAGTGATCGTCAGACTAATCACAGCTCATGCAGACAACAATAGGCCAATTATTCACATCTTGTCCACACAACAATTCTTCTTTGAGGAAACAACAAAAGAAGATTTAATTGAATTTACACGAGAACAACAAAGTCAGTGTTTTTCGAAGCACAAAAAGTCATATATGAGCACTTAACACCAATTGTCCCATGAACTAATGGGAATATCCGTCACTTTTTCATTCTAGAATTATTAGTCTCTACAATTTCTTAGTGGTAATAATTGTACGATAAGAATTTGATCGAAAGTGCTGCAAGTGAGATCATTATCTTATTTTCAGTTAGACTGGTTTTTAGAATACTGAAAATATACTGCAACTACTGCAAGCATATTCTCATCCTCTTACGAATTAGTTTTATCTCTTGGAAAATGAACAGATTGCAAGTCTGTACTGTGAGTAATTCCAAAAATGCTAAACCCAATTACCGGTAACTTCATACCGGATTTACAAATTGAGGGCAGGAGCTCTTGTAACTAAAAAGGAAACGATTAGGCTACATCGGTAGCCTATAGATTTGAAGATAATCCTGATTCTTGTTAGGTTAGTTTTCGTTGCAGTTTAGTTACAGATTTTTAGTCCTTTTTTCTTGTTCTGTACAACTCCTTTTCCTTGGATAGTTGAATCGTATGTAAAAATGATGATGGTGGATGATAGTGTATTATAATAACAAAATACTTCGTAGCACTGCGTGTGACTTTCATACTTATTCAGAACAGACAGAGAGGGTTGTTGTCTTTATAGTCTCTGGTTTTTCTACTTGTTCAAATAAGTGTCAGCCTCCAAAAGCATAAATACCGAGAGGAACAGGTACAGCATCTATTACTACATACCGTGCCCAACTAACTCAGCTCTCAGTTTTCCGAAGATTTAGATTGTACAAAGTACGAAAGAATTGTATGCAACAAAATCATAATGAGTTCATTCGTGTCAATTTCAAGATATTTTCATTTGTATGGGTAAAATTCATAGCAGTTGTTATACGTTACAACGTTACGTTTATAAGTTTTTCCACGGACCGATGAACTAAGCACAATTTGTAAAATTCGAATACTATATTACCGACGAGGGAGGTAATCACACAAATGATGAGATGATGATAATAATTAATATGATAATTAATTGTGGTAGACAGATGAGACGATCGTACTTTTTAATTCTTCGCATATATTTTCAAACCCGCATACAGTGCTCAGAAAATACAATTGGGATGGGTGAAACTCACTTCTTTACCAAGTCCTACCAACAAAATCAAGGGCAGCAATACATTGAGAACTATACGAATACCCTGATGATAAAAGTTTTCCAAAGTCCGATGATACCAACGAGTTTTAGAGGCGAGGTGATGGCAGTGAATAAGTATCAAAAAAGAGTCCTTTATTTATTTATACTATTGACCAATGCACTCACCAAGGATAGTCAAAAATTAAAATAGATCCTTAAATTTTAAAGTGTTTCTCAACTCGGAGTATGAAATATGCGTCCGCCTAGACAGGAAAGCACATTTGGAACGAAATCCAGCTCTAAGGACTTGAGAGGCCGAGCTTGGTAGCTTGGGCTGGTTAAGAAGGTCTGAAACTGCAGTATATTGTAATAATTTTACTTCGTCAACTATAAAGGTTGTGAAACTGAAGACCACGGGCACGACACGATACATTAAATACATACTAAGTGTGTATCATGGAATTCTCTTTTTAATAACAGAAGTTGGTAGTGTTGGTATCGGCCTGGCTGGTATAATAGCTCAGTCGAATAATCTCCATTGCCATGTATAGCGAAGAAGACGGGATATCCTACTGGTGGTTGATTGGCTTGCAAAAATTTATAAGGGAGTAGTAGTGACGGAGAGGGGTCTCCAGAATAGAACAGTAGATGAAAGGGTTTTGCAAACTGAGGAACAGTCAACCTGTCTCAGCTCCCAGCCTCAACATGAACATTGTACGAATTGCAAAGTGAGAATTCGCAAAACCAAACACTGCACCTGCCAAGCTACCAACATCCAACCTCATGAGCGAGGATCAGGGTGTAGGGTATTCTATGAGACTGAATATTAAAAAATTCTATGAAATGAAGGGAGCCCAAGTCCATGAATGTCAATTAAGGAAAGCTCAGGGAGGCTGTATATTCAACCACAATAGTAATGATAATAATAACAACACACACAGAGAACATCAACATGAGCACAGGGTAGAGTGTACGGAGATCAAAATCCTCTTGGAGTTCACAAAAGTCTTTTTAGCCGGTTTGTCTGTGCACAGGGTTTGCTCTCCAAGAGCTTGGGTCTCTGTACGTGTCTGTCTGCAGTGTTTAGGACTAAAGTCTCTGTAATTAATCAGACGAGACAGAAATTGGAATAAGGATGAGTGGATGAGTTATCAGGGATGAGAGGATTACTATTATTATTGTTCTTTCGTGTAAATCAAGACTTGTTTCGTATCGAGAGGATTGGGAATAGTGTGTACAGTGGACTGTACATATATTTATATGATGTGACGTTAATGTGTTGGGAATTGGAGTTGGAGATGAGTGGAAAAAAAATCTCTTAATTCCATCCAATGTTTGTAGTCCAGTCAACTCTCAACTCGTTCGTTTCGCACACTCGCTCTTTCAGCTTGAGACTCGAAACTGACTGGTTTGTAAAAAAAGTTTTGCAAAATTCTGTGCAGAATATTATTATTTGCAAAGTGAGTCAAGTGAGGAAAGGAGACATGCCTCTACTACAACTTCTCCCAGTCCGTTGTTGTCAGGAGGAAAAGCAGACCCAGACCCACTCTTGGAAATAATACAATGTGTATTACAGACAGTTGTTCTGTTACCGACCGAGAACGCTCCAACCAACCAATCCACACCCAACTTGATTCCAACAACAACAGAGGAGCTCCTCGTTCCCTTCAGTCTCTCTTAAGGAGAAAAATGTAAAATCACTGCAGCTTTTCCAAGGAAGTTTCGCCAGAAAGACTCAATCCGCAAACTCAAGTGAAACCGAGTCCAACAAGAAGATCCTATGCTCCAACTCTATCCCCAGCTCCCTTCTCTTTATTTACTCTCAAAGTACTCGCTAAAACCTCTTTTTACAACATCCTAGACAATAAGGGCTCAAATCATTAAGACTTCTTGGTCCTACAGAGAAAGAGAGAGGAGCCCTAATTGCTAATTAAGACCCCCTATCTATTTATAATTTGTCTTGGTGTGTTCAAGAGGATTTCAAAGCCATCTACTCCCATATGCATAGTTACTGACCCTAGTTTATTAAAGTTTATTGTTCCGTGGATCATTGGTTAGAGGATGGGTTCATCGCCAGGAGTGTTCAAGCATAATATTATAATGGTTCGAGAACGAGAGAAGAAGAGATACACATAGAACAAGGAGAGAGATCTCCGGCCGGTGGGTTGTGCAAATATGTTTCCTATACACTCGTCAAGATTCAAGAAGAATCGTATCCATGCAGAATGGATGGAATCCCCATTAGATTATGTTAGGAGATAGCCTCAAACTCCTCTTCTCAAGACCAGTGAGGGAGAGACGAAGATTTTTTGCAAATCTACCAAGATCCGTCCTATTATTTTGGCACACACAGGGAGGATAGAGTTGAGCCGTTGGGAGAGTGTTCAAAGGGTTAACATGAAGTGGCTTGCTATCCTCCGCAGATTTCAAATGCAACTTTTGCACACAACTTGGTTCGTACTGTTGGTAGTATGGGTTAGGAAGGTTCATGGTTTTGGGATTGGGCATGGATGGCAAATCCATAGTAATGGCATGGAGAGCCTCTTTTCTTGTTGGCTTATTCTATGTTGGATTTTTTTTCACTCTCCGCGACCTACTTCCAGCCTTGCAATTTTTTTTGCATTCACCCACAAGGCTCATCCTCGCTTGGCATGGCTAGACTGTGATGAGTTGAGGGAGATTAAAGAGTTTTCGCTACAACTTTCCAATGTGGTTAGACGTTGGATTTGGATGCTGGTCGTGACTCCAGGCGTTAGAATGTATTATTAGTAGAGTGGAGGTCCATTCTTGTGCATAGGCTTTTGTATTAGAATACAAATATATTTAAGCATTTATAACGCTCATGTTCTGAACCGATTCGCTCTGTCATCTGTAGGCCTCATCCTGGCGTCGCTTGAATTATTTATTTCTGTTACTCACATGCCGTGACACTGTTCTCTGGACATGTGGATGCATTTATTGGCGAGTTACTCACGGATGTAATGTAATAATATGTAGATACACATATGACGTGGATCAATGTCTCTACCCAAGCAATAATTTAAGGAATCATAATCATCATCATTACCCTGACTGTGACATGAAAGCTTGTGTATGGTTATTGCATTGCATCGCTTGTGAGTTTTTAAGGATTACTGGGGCTTTTTGCAAGTCCACTCACTCCTCCAGAGCAAAGTACTACAAAATTTATCATCTGTCTCGTCTCATGTCTCAAGGCTGGCTAGACTTGAAAGTTTGTAAAGTGGTACACACTGCAGTCACTGCACACACATTAACACATATGACAGAGTTTTGAACTTTATTATGTAGTAGAGGCCATAATATAATCAAATGTCGGTCAGATAATGAACATTTGATAAAGAGGTAAAAATTACTATCTTCTCAGTACATTTGATCCTCTTTTTAGTCGTTTGCTTCATTTGATTTGGATGTGATTTAAGTGTGATAAATTTAATTTATAAATACATTCTACAAGTAGCAAATATTAATACTTTTCTGTCGAGAGACGAAGAGAGTCAACTCAGTTTTTATTTATTTTGCCGATAATTAACCGAGCGGAACAATTTTTGACATTTTAAGGAATTCCCATGTACCTAATTAAGATACTGATATTTTGATACTGAGAATAGCATCTCTTTGATTAAATACTTGAGTTCATCCCTTTGCTTATTTGAAACCGGATTAATTAAAGCTTAAATGATTATAAAATGTATTTTACAATAGTTTTAAAAGATCTTAGGTCAACTTGGGAACAGGAACTGCATGTCTTTAGTATTTAATTAGTTATCAGACAGATGATCTCAAAATCCCTGAGGATATTCCGATGAATTTTTAATTGCCCATATATTTTTATTCCACTAGGGTTATTAAAAGTAATATGTGAATAGAATAATAATAATACCCAGGGAAGATACTACAACTTCGTTCCTTCATCATTAATTACAAGAAATGGAGCGTTTTATTTTAGTCATAAACTGTCGTTACTTTCAAATTTCAACCTCCACTTTATAGTCCTGGTGAGCCTTGGTGATGCATGTGGACTATAAACTTTGTCAACATGGTTTTATTTCGGATTCTTATACATAATTGGCATTTGAGTTTTATCGTTCTCATTGTCATCAAACTCTCGGGATTTTATTCGTGGTCTTGGAATATATACAAGCTCCATAACATCACAATATCTGTATAATCTTCCTCGTCTCCGGCTATTTCCCCAACTTTTTCACTGCCCATTTAGAACCACGAAAATAAATACTATTCTAAAACAATTTTCATGGTTAAGTAATGAAGGAACAGCCATGTATACATCCCGGTCTGAGTATTACCAAATGCTTAGAGGACTGATTTAATATCTACTTGTCTCAAGTCTTTAATTGTGAGAATTATATTGTTTATTGTTTCGGGCCATGTTCTCAAGTAAATATAGGTACTCAGGATCAACCTCCTCTCAACAACAAGGGTGAATTAGATCTTGAGAGATACTTGCTTTACATTTGAACAAATTGGAACACCGGATTACAATGACATGTTGAACAAATTGAGATCAAGGCGTATCATCATCTTATCACTTTAATTTCATTATATTTCATACGTAATTATTTAACTTCCTCTCCACTTGACATCGCCAACACTAGTTTAAACGAACCCCATAGTCAACTTGACTGCTGTGGCTTGAATAGCGAGGTTACCCATACTACATGAAAAGTATGTATAAAGTATGATAATCCTATTCTACTCTATACATGATCATCCAGGCAGTTAGCAACTCCGAATGGAAACAAACGGTGCAATAGAGATGCGAGAGTTTAATTGATTCATTTGGGATTTTCAGCGTGAAGTCATGTAATTATGTGATAGGATTTCCGCCCTGGCTGTTTCTCATTATCACTTGTAAGTTTTTTCCCCCTATGATTGTTAGCTTTGTTACCAAGCCAGTTTGTGGATTTTATGCTTTTGACTCATTTTGAAGACGTGACCTTCCCCCTTGTTTAATTTCTCAGACCTGTCCATCATCCAAGTAGAATCCTAATTAGTTTCCACACTCTGTCTTTCTGGACTTGGGATGATTGTGGGGTATTAAATAAAGACCTTATTGAATTAAAACAATGCTGCCGTTTCTAATTACAACAACAATTACTGCAGAGTATGCCATTCCCGTCTACATTTTATGCAAATGTAAACTCAGTCTGGGTTACTGATTTTTTAGGGCTTCCCTTGACAAAAACACAATTAATTTTTTATATCTTATTGCATAATAGATTTTGGTTACCTCCAGTTTTGACTTTGATTTGAATTTATAAATACCATTTTAACTTTGAGAAGATATTTTTTTTGTCCCAGATGGATTTTTTTTTAAATCCTGTGCATTATCTAAAATATGAGCTAGTAAAGACAAGGAGTAAGGGCCCTTTGAGCCAATTTTTTTTTATGTCTTAGGAGTTTGTGAGGGTAAGGCAATCGCGATAATGTTCTAAAACTAGGAAAAATCAACATTGTAATGGAGGAAACAAATGGGTTCAAAGATATCGGCTATAATTTTGCGCTTAGTCTGTGGCACTGAAAAATGTCAAGAATTTAGGGAAGGCTTATACGCTCCATGACAGAAAGATAAATTGAAATTGAAATTCTGCCAAATTCATCTTTCATGACCTTTTTACCCTTCTTTATTACGTCTGATGCTAATCTTAAGTACTTTGGTATCTCACCGATAGCCTTTTATCTTCCCTACTGTTTGTAATAAGACGAGATTCCATTTTTGCTATTAAATCGAACGCTAAAACGCCTCTTTTGCTGAAATTTTTTTTGGACAAAAGTGATAGCTCTGGATCGTTGATCCTTGTTTCTAAACCATGTGATAGAGAACTCATACTTAAGTTAGTTTTCTTCTCTGTGACATTTTCTCTACAGACTGACGAAAACCCAGTCATCGTTAAAATTCAGAGAAGATAGGCAGCAATTTAAACTTCCGACATTTCAATTTTACTCCAATTTATATCACTTCCTGTGATAATAAACTTTACAGCTGAGCTTTTGTTGCTTACTGGTTAGATCGCATTCTAATTTTCAATCAACTAATTACAGAGTACTAAGATTGTTACTTGTTACCCTTTAATGATAATCTTGTCCAGAATTTGATGGAAACGGAAATTATCTATCGTCTTCATTCAACACTTGATGGTACATCGCTGATGGTTACAGATATATGTATCAAATTCTTGCTCAGTAATTTTCATAGCTTAAAAAACTTTAGAAAATCTAAAGGTTATTTCCATTTCCACTTCCTGGAGATAGATTTACACACACAAAACTCTTTTAAAACGAATATAGAGGTGCAGGGGAAAAATGTAATTACTCCATGCAGAAATATATTCCGCTTTTTATACCCATGTAAAATAAAGTTTTATTTATTTCTCATCTTTTTGTATCGTTAATGAATTATAATTTTTTATACTATTATTATAATTCTAAATGGAGTGGATGAAACTATTTTATACACAATAGTATTGTCAGTTACCATGATTTTTGCATTTGCAACAGGAATATTGTAGTTAGTATCGTAGCTTTCAGAGCAGCCTGATATGGATAAGAAAATGTGTTTCCTATATGGAACGGAGTACCCTGAATAGAACTTTACAGAAAGCATGTCACGATGTAAGATGCAATGTAGACACACAAATCTAACAATACAACAAGATATGAAGGGAACGCGGGGGTATAATTAGAATTCGTATCGTATGATAATAAACAATAGACTCTTCATCTAGATTAACAGATATAGCAGCATCGGCATGCCTTTGGATTGGAATGGAATGTTTTGTTTCCATTAGTAAACAGTGATAGAACAAATGTTAAAGATCCCTAATAAATATTCTCGTTCTAATAAAGTGAAACAAACATATTTAAAGCTGCACTAAATCGATGCACTTGGATTAGTAATCTGTGGCAGATTTACATAAATGTTGTAAAACTATCAACCATACACGGATCACAAAATTCGAAGATATATTGTATTGGAATTGTGTAGAGTTCAGTATATTTAGTTTTTGTAAGAGAACTCTTAAAAGAGCTCAACTAGTTCACAACACCACAATTTTTCTCCGTACAACTACGCAAAAATAAGGTTTTAGAGTTGGACAAGACTATAATAGTGTTTTTCAGAAGATGCTGACGACAAATGGATTAAGGAACTGCATAAAATTGCGATGGCTCTAGTCCCACTGTTGTTGAATAAGCAGGTCTTCAGTTGATACTATCGAAAGATACGCATGCTTCAAAACAGTAGCAAATCGAACTTTCTCAAACTAAGTTTGACAGAAGGCACAAAAACCCCTAAATCATTGCCACTTTTCCGATAATTTATCAGTATGCGGTTGTTTTCTGGGATAAGTCTGTTCTTGAGAACTCCTAACACAGCTGCAGTAATTTGTCTAATATTAACTGGATAAAAGGTTATACAATCAAGAAATAATTTTTACCATTTCTCTCCAATGCACAATAACAATTAATTACTACCAATAAATGAAGCTTATTAATTCAAAATTGGGAAGAAAATATAGTTCTGATAAGATACTGGCTAACTATTATTACCGTTACAAAATCAGTTAAAATGGCCCCTGCTTTGATTTCCCTGCTGCGAGATAAGTCTAAATAGAATATCTTTCTCCTATTCATATAACATTTACGTTAGTTAGGCAAACATACCTGGTATTCGTAACATATATTAAATTCGCTATGGCACATCCGTACGTATATGACCAGATAATCAAAACTTACATCCTTCTACTCCCTAAGTCTTCACTCAATTTACACTCACTTAGTCATCAGTTTGACGACCACAAGCGATTTGTAATGAGCACAATTCGTTGAAAGTTAATATAAAACTTCTACAGCTTAAATTTATAGTATACATTACAATATTATAATTCGGCACTTTAATCGATTTTCGGTGAAATGTCTTCATCTCCGATAGAGATTAGTTCTTCTGTTGAAAGTCCTATTAGCTCTTTCAGCTTGCGTTCGAATTTATACACAAAACGGCGCCCATGTACCTAAAACACATATTCAATCTCAATTAGTAATTATGCAAAGTTAGTATTTGAATCTAACAAAATTTATGCATTTATTTCAAACCTTGGCAATCATTCCGTCATGATAGTAATAACGGAGAGCACGACTAAGCTTTTCATAATTCATCTTGGGTTTATTTTTTCTTTCTCCCCACATTTGAGCAACCAACTCAGGGTCATTCAATTTAAACTCTCCATCCCGTCCTACCCACTGAATGACATCTTTTCGTCTGGTATCACCAAGAAGCTCTAAAAGAAACTGCCACAGTTGAATTTGACCGTTATGACCGGTCATTGTAGGACGTTTTCCAACAATAGCGGTTCCATTGTTACCTAAGATTCAACAGCAGTACGTTAGTAATCTCGAATTAAAAACATAAAATACAAATTAAGATTCAAGAGAAAGTAGCAAGTACACTTACTGGAGCCAGAAGAAGAAGACGACGGCGTCCTCGGCTTCCGGACGGTTTTCTGATTTTGTTTCGGCGATTCAAGGATAACTTGTGGTGATATGGACGATGACGTGGAATTTTGAACAGTTTTATCTACAACAGCTGTTTATAAGACAAAATAAGAAAAATAAATTCGATACTCCTGTACAAATTAAAACCGTGTTCCACTTGACCTTCGTAATTCGTAATGTTATTTAATACTTCTTACCGAAAATGTGGCATTTTCTGAGCAATTCAATATGTGTCCAAAACAGGTTTTGAGGATCAACAGGCACTTTCTTTCTAAACTCTTCCAATGTCATCTGACAGAGCTGTTTTCCAGTTATGTTCCAAAATGTCTCCGAAACATGTCGTATTTTGAATTCCTGGATGGCCCATTGTAGCTAATAATTTAAAGATTGATGATTATTTATTGCCTTCACTAAAAGTTGTTACAAGTCCGGTTATTTAAAATGCATTGTAATCACTTACCCAATGATGAATTTGAATCTCAGTCCATTCAGAAGGATCTGAAGTATAAAATAAATATTTTCATCACTCGAAGATCGAAATCGATAGATTGAGTTAAGTAACATAGTAAACCGACTTACCATTTGGTAAATGAATCGGGAAAAGAGAATTAATATCTTCATAAATGGTCCATTTAGAAGGAATAGTGTGATTGCTGCTGACATCAATGGAACTGACCCCGCTTCCACTAACGGACGATAGGTCTTCGATTGGAATGCTATTATCTTCTTCATCTACGAATAACCGGGAAATCATAATTATGAAGATTAATGAATGTTACAACTTTCTCTTCATAAAATCAATGCAAAACATAAACCTACCATTATCAGTATTATCACGATCAGCATAACCCTCTGGAAATCGTAATACGTCTATTATATTAATACGACTGTGACCCGAAACTTGCTTTAACTCAACCTTCACTTGAGCCATTCCTTCGCTTTGAATACATTGCTCTCCTAAAGATTTATTTGCCAGCATCTAATAAACAAAGTCCACACATGTTTGACAACATCTTATCTTTAGATTAGGGATGAACGAAACGGAACTTTATGCAACTTTTAAGCACAGACAATGCATACCTTCAGCTTATCTTGTAACCATATTTGAAAGGCCGAAAGATCAATGCCCAGATGATTTTCGAGGAGTGTTCGCAGCTTTGATATAGGTTCTTGAATATCCATTACTTGAGTAATAACACCAGTCTTCAGAAATGTTCCCTCGGGAAGTCGTGAATTTTCTGTCTTCTCGCTCATCATCATGCCTACAATAAAACATAAGTTAGTTAAAAATGAAATCAGGGAATATAATTCATATGACATATGACATTCTAACAAATTAAGTGTCGGAAGTGACAAACTACTCACCTTTTGAATTCCCAGTAACTGATCTCTTAACTTTCTTCGACGGCAGCGAAAGGTCTTCAGCTACACAGGCCATGGTTTCCCTCTCTCGTTCTCTTTCTCGCTTGACGGGAAAAGGGTTGTGAGACTTGTACAAACTGTATTGCTAAAAAGTGAATTTCAAAAAAATTAGAATCTAGTAAATGTATCCTGTAGTAATATAGTAATAATTATGGCGTAGAACTGGCAGGAGTTAAAATTATTACTTTATTAGCATAGAGGGAATAATCAATAAGACCTGGGACTCTATTATAACTGGAATTTGAATCTTTCTATGAGTTTCTAAATTCCGTTAAGAAAACTGAATCACAAAAGTTAAATCGAAACGCCTCTCATCCTTCACAGGCGGCCAAGCTTCAAGTTCCATGCAAATGCAACTAGCTTTAAAACTGAAAGCGTACTTAGAACAATGAACAATGGTCGAAACAGGGCATTACGTATCATATTTATTTAATTGCTGGTAGACTAGCACTAAGACTATTTGCTATTTTTTATGTTAAAAAACAAACGAGGAAAATGAGTACACTAAATATATGCGATGGAACATCTTATCCCGATGGCATTACTCTTTCCTTCCGGGTTCTTAAACGACAACTTCTCTGTATCCTTCGATCCAAGAATTACAGCATTGTCACTATTGCCATACTACAAGAAATCCTTTCTTTTATAAGACAGGAAAATTGCTGCTTAAAATGAAAAAATGAACTGCCTAGTTCCTTCCAACATTTCAACTGTTATGGTTATCCATCAAAAACAAATTACAAATATCTCAATCCTGGAACGATTTAAAACTCACTTCAATTATTTTAAGATGGATAATCAGTTTCGGACTGCAATTGCTACTTACCAAAGTTACAAATATACTTAAGGTTAGAGAGAGGTTGATGCTTTTGCACAATTTAAGAATTAATTATGTTAATATATTAAATTAGATGAGTTCGTTTGAATATGCTTAAGTAATAGCTGCGAGCAGTATACATTTATCGAGTTCTATAAGCGACAATTGAATAATCATTGCTGACTTCCGGGTGACTGATTGAAACCGGAAGTGAAGTGCTTAAGCAATCAATAATGGCCCAACTCATTCCATACACCAATGCCAAGCCAGATTTAATTCTCTATTCATAATTGTCAATTTGTAATGACAGGCTCAACAGTCATCGCTTAGCAAGCGCAAGACTTCATGCATATTATAATACACGCAGAAGGATAAGAAAATTGAAGCTATATTTCTCATATGCATATGCATACCACCACTCTCATTGAATTGCTACCAATTACTGTGCAATACGGAAATAAGGCATGCATGTGGATGTCATAAGAGGGTCATATGTTTACACACAAACTTTCATACTTGACTTGTGAATGTAGGATGGAGAATTGACACTATATAACTAACCATGCTTTGAGCATCTAACTGTATTTCTTGAAATACAATTTTAAAGTTTTAGTCCGAATTTTGAAATAAACGATAGGATTATTTCAATTGTTCTTTGTAATTTTATGTTCTAGAAAGCATAGAACGGGACCGTGACCAATAATCCGTTGTCAGTGTGGTACTGAACAAATGTTACTAATATTTTGAAGATTCATTCATTGCAAATTCAGACTTCAGACTGATTTTGAACTTTTTTTTTTACATACGTTGGTAATTTTAGACAACTTTAGGTTTATCTTTCTCACAGTCCATGCCCTAAAACCAAAAGCCCAATTTTTGAATGATCTCATATTCTTATTTTCTAGCAAGTGCAAATCCTCTCTATAAAAGTGTTAAAATGTTTCTCTGTCTGTCTGTCCGATGCTATAGAATCATACTTCCCGACCACTTG
>JAQFYM010002690.1:0-22133 GCA_034694785.1 Agrenia bidenticulata
AAGGCGAAATAAGGGGACTTAGGATGCATATAAACAGTTTTTTGTAGTTTTTTATTATTTATGTATAAAAAATATATATTTGTTAAGCTTAAACTAGAACTATAATACCCATATTTTTACAAATATTTGAATATAAACATGACATATTTCTGTTAGTTTGTGATATTATTTGTTGTTGTTGTTGTATTATTTCGCTCTTTTAAGCGTCTTTGTGACCCATTTTTTTTGGAGGGAAAAATTAGGGGGACGATATTAATGCTTATACCGTTTTTTTTATTTTTTTTTCCTCGCACTTAAGAATTCGGCACATTAAGAATTCGGCATATTGAGTATTCGGCATATTGGGAATTCGGCGAAATGGGTTTCGGCATAATGGGACGGTACGGGTTTTTGTTGCAATCAAGTCTGATATTATGTCAAAAAAGTTAGAATTTTCTTAATCTAAAAAAACAAAGATAAAAAATTGATAGATAAAATGTAATTTTGGAATAAAAAATAGCTGAACCCGAAAATAATAATGAATCATTCATTATAGTTTTTTAAATTTTTATTGTATGGACTGTAGGATTTACTAAATATTATGGTATAAACCAAATATCGCCCCCTAATTTTTGTCTCCAAAAACATGGGTCAAAAACAAGACTAAAAAAGCCGAATGCTGGGACTTAGGATGCATATAAACAATCTTTTTGTAGTTTTTGTATTATTTATGTATAAAAAATATATTTTTTATTGCTGAACTGGACATATAATGGACATATTTTTAAATATATTGCCAAAAAAACGACATATTTCTGTTAGTATGTGATATTGTTCGTTGTTGTTTCATTAGTTCGGCCTTTTTAGTCTTCTTTTGACCCATGTTTTTGAAGGTAAAAATTAGGGGTGCGATATTTGGTTTATATAAAGGCTATGTATAACAAGATTTGGTCTTAGTAAGATCTTAATAAGAAAACGACATAAAATTGAAAATTTAATTTTTTGATTTATTAGATGTAATGTGAATGAATTAAATACATTAGAATAACTTAAAATGTTAAACACATTCAATACAACTATCTAAGCCTGTAAAAATATACATCATTGCCCATTATTAAAACGATTGGTTTCGAACAGAAAAAGTACAAGTACCAGAATCAAAAAGACAAAAATTTGCAAAGATTAGTCTGTAATTTGTATAATTTACGCCCAAAATAGACATAATATGCTTAATTTAGAATAAAACTTTCTTAAGAACAAAGACCACAAGACGCACTTGTTTTGACGTCGATTAAGATCCTATGATAACATTATAAAAACAATTTAAAATAGATTTCAGGCATCGAAAACTCTTTGTTTACGAAGATCTTTTTTTTTGTCATACTGATATGTGTTTAAAATACATTTCATATAAGATAAAGGTTTTGTGAGTGTGAAAAGATATGTAAGGTTGTCAGTGTCAAAAAAAAATTATCATATTCCATATATGATCATAGAATTATGGCCATTATAAAAAGCAAATAACTCCTATTTTAGCACAATTTTGTACTCCTAATGACTAGGGTACTTTTTTTAATAAGCTTACTACAATTACTAAATAAGCGTTAAATAGTAAGCAACAAAAATTTTGAAATCGGATTTTTTGTATACTTTCATATGTTTTTTAAAAGCCTGGTATTTTAACAACCCTATTAGATACAGTCTTCAATAAAATTTATACGAAAACTAGTACGTGAATGTATTAGCGTACTGATATACTACTGCTTTATTATAACGAGTAGAACCACAATGTCAATAAATAATATTTTATACAGATATTTTTTGCCTATGCAAAGCAGTTCGGATTTTCATTACATATTATATTTTTGGTCAATAAAAAAAGTTGGCAAACAATGCAAAATATAACAGATACATATTGCAAAAACTACAAACGTATTTATTACATATTAACACTAGTTTTTTATGACAAATCTGCAAATACAAGTAGTTTTATTATAAACTGCATTTTCAGCGCACGCTTTTTTATAAATTTTGTTCAACTAAACTGTATAAAAATCCAAAAATGCACAATTTAAAGCATGATGGTACACAAAAGACTTAAAAAATACATTGCGAGTCAAAAAAAACATGTTTTCTGCAAAAAAATTTGACAAAAAAAAATTCGCCATTATTATTACATACTTATAGTTTAGTTTGCCTTCTAAAGAATAATTAGCAGGCATTATTCCATCCGATACTATCTTCCTGAATTAACGCGAATAATGTTGATTTTATATGCCATTTTTAGAAATGCATTCAACAGTAAGATTAAGAGTGAAAATAAATTGTATAATCCTGTAAATATAATAATATATTGGATAAAGTAGTTGTCGATATAATCGTTAAGCGCGATAAGGTAAAATCTTGTATTAAATTGATTTTTGCTATATAGCGGACAATATTATTTGGTTTCGACGGTCGGGGTTTTCTGATCGCGGTAAATCATCTCATTGTGTTACCAACAATGAAAATATGAGAACAAGACAATTTTATTATAACTTTATTTAGGGGATTTTAAAAACTTTGTTTATGAATTTTTACTTAAATTCTGTTCTTTTTACTAAATAAAGACCACTGCTAATGACTATTATAAATTCGGACAAATACTCTGACAGTTCTTTAAACTATACACACTTTAGTTCGTCACTGCATAAAGGACGTTTTTTTGTACTTCCACCCCTACATGTAAAATACAGAATCTGTACTATAACCATATAAGGAAACTTTAGACAGCTAGCTTAAGAAACATCATGCGGTCCATCCCGATAATACAGCGATATGGCTACTTTGACTGATTTGGCAGCTCAAGGATGCTTTCTACCTGGCTTCACGGATCTGTTGCTACAAGCAGCCCGGGTCGGTCTTGTATACTTCTGTCCCAGGCTGCTGTTAACGCTGGTTATACAACCATCGAACGCCGCCGAATGGCTAATTACAGAGCTGGTACACTACCCGGTTCATCTTTTATTGTCGACCACAAAGTTAACAGTACACTATAATGGTGTTGTCAATAAACAGAATAACGATCAGCACTGCTTAAGCTTTACTTCATAGATCTTACGGGTGATGTGTATTATCAAGGATTTGACCGTTACTTATATAAAATTCGAAAATAAACAAGTTGTTAATCAAATTAGTTGACCAGAAAAAATATGAATGTTTATCCAATAAAATTACAATAAAACAGCAAGAAAAAAGTTTTACTAGTTTACTTTCCATATTTATATAATTAGTCAAACTTGCATACTCTCATGATTAATGCAAAGGAGTGTATTGTTTTCTTTTTATCTTAAGCTTTAGACAAAGAGCGCAAAATATGCAAATTTAGCAGTTTTTAAGTTTCTTGTTACCGGTTATATACAACGCAAATATTCAGCTACGCCTGCATTTCAAACTTCTAAAAGGCTCCAAGTTCTATTCGTGTTTGTTGGGGTTGAAATATTTGTGATGAGCGACTCTCGCCTCGGTCCCCACCGCGAGTCGTTGATAAATACATCTCATATGGTTTAGAATTTATAAACTTCGCTTAATTAAGAGCATATGAAACGCTTAATATAGCCATTCTTAACGTAGTAGAAAAAAAAATAGAGCTAGAGGGCTGCCGAAATAGGATAAAAACCTTGGCTGCATATACAAACTTATCAAAAACGTTAAGTCTTTTAAGTCCATAAAAAAGACAGTCTTAAAACAGACAAACCGTTGGTGTATAAATTTCTGAAAAACTACATTACGATTATTTATTAACCCCTTTTCTATGATTGGAACTCTTGCTTATATAACAATTACAAAAAGTGGTAATACTTCGACAGGCAGGCTCATACGCCTGAAAGTAATAGGGAGCAAAAATCCTGTATCTTCTTCGGGATAAAAAAAGATATTAGTTCCGCAGATACAAATGCACCGACATGGTTTTGGACTAATACCTGGAAATTTACACAGTCCTAAACCGTATTTTTTAATTTGCCCATAGTTTTAAAAAAAAGGTGGCATATGCCTGGCAGACCAAATTGAGACCGATTGGCATTTTAAAATGGTCTGCCCACCCGTAAAAAATTTGGGCCTAAAGCGCTTTCTCCTTTAAAACAGAAACGCGCGGCGACAACTTCACCACTGAGGAAAAATAAAAAAAACTTTTAAAGCTCTATGCTGTCACTTTTCTAGGAAAATCTAAATAAATGTCGCCGAAATACGATTCGCGTACTGTTTTTTTAAAGGTTCTTTCTTTCTGGAAGTGTATTGTTTTGACCTAATCGAGGCTAACCGAACAAGAGGGAAACTATTACTATCATTTCTTCATGCAATAGCTTTTTTTATAGAATGTATAAAGGTAACCGTGAACGCTCAAGGCAATTTATGGGTTTCGCAAGGAATATTATACCAAGCACCTGACCAGTTTTTCAATTAGTTTTTTTGGCAGGTTCAGAGAAGGAAAAAAGGAAAATGTCGTTAGTTATTGGTTCGACTAAATACACTGAGTAAATTTTTCGTATGTTTTTTGTGGTTTGTATTTTAGTAATTAAATCATAAAAAGGAATGTCTTATAACATTTTGTAAAAAAAGCCGCAAAGAAAATCTAAAAATATGGGTTTCAAAATACCCAGTATGGTAGAAATTTTTGTATGGGACTTTATATATGGCCATACTATAAACGGAATCTTGTTACAGATCTTTTATCATATCTATAACATATATTTTTTAAAACAATTTATGAAAAGAGCTCGTATTTATTTGCAAACACAGATTCTGCTCTTCAAATAACCTAGTCATGTAAAAATAAAGGCTGCAGCTTTCACCCAAATAACTGAAGAAATTTTCATATTATTAACTATTAAAATGACGTTGCATCTTTTTAATTAAGTATGATTTTACTTCTCATAATGCTTTACTAACAAAAATTATAAAAATATAAAAAATAATAGTGTATAATATATAAATGATAACAAAATGCGACTAACAAGTGTTTAAACAAAAATTTATACTAATATTCATGCTAAAAAAATATAGTATTACGCCTATATCGCAAAAAATATTCAAAATATTTTTGTTATACATATATATAACGATGTTGTTTATAAGAAAATTTTGTCTGAGATACAAACGCAGATAATGCCTATATTCTTTTAATGTATTGTATATTTAGAGTCAGACTCAACATCACCACCAGTTACAAAGACTCGTTCGAAGAAACGCTTCCGCTTTACATTGGTCTTATTTCTGCAGCATGATAGCTTAACGAAATATTTTTTACTAACTTGTGTTTGCCTACCAACAGCAAATCCTCGTTCATTTTTTCCTTTTGCACTTTCGAATAAATCGAAAGTTCATTTGTGATACAAATTATTTTCTCCGTTACATTTTATAAAGCCAATTCAGACTCAATACTGGGTGCGGAATGGTTGACGAGTTTTTATGTCGCGATTTTGTGCAGTTTAAATATTTTTAATAAAACAGGTAGTTTCGTTTTTTTCTAAAAATGACAACTTTTTATAGCAAATATCCAGATAAGATACAGCTGTTCTAATATGCAAAACCCCGGCGTACTTTCTGTATATAGTTTTATTTATCCATTACTTTTGTCACAGAATTGCCCAAGCAAGGTTATGACACTCTTTCATCATGCATTTCTAAACAATTAGTTGTATTTGTTATATGGCAGGTGAGGTTTTTTATTTGTAGGTACAGCTTCATTTGTAAACGTAATTGAAACCTGCTCACAATCTTTTAGAATATTACATTGATGTTGCATAAAACTATCTCATTATCCTATATAAGGATTCTAACATTTTTTTTGTTTTTTTTTTCTTTTTTACTACTATAGACTGCACGTATATTTTGTATAAATCTTTTAAACATACGGTAAAGAAGAATTCCAACACGTATCTTTATCTTGAAGTATTGTCAGGGTAGCATATTCATCATCCCATGTTTAACTTCTATCCTTCGCCCGCATTTGTACCATGTTTATAACTACCATACTTTGACACGACGATTTTTACGATTTCATCGATTTCTGGAATATTAAAGAAGTGATACGTACAAAGCTGCAGTAAATGGGCAAAACATTTGATAGAGCGAAAAAAGCATCCTTAAAAGCGTTTTAAATATGGAATACTATCGTACGTTATCGTGACGACTTTATTTTCCGTTCGTATACCTTAAGCACGCCTGTTATATTTGCCATATATTTACTCCTGTTTGCTTTTTACCGAAATAAACTATATCACAAAAAAATTATAGAAATGAAAAACATATTTTAAAAGATGTTCTGCGCAACATATGTGTGATGCAACGCAATATAAATTCACTGTGCACAAACTTGTGCAACATTTTCAACAGTACATAAAACACTCTTAATTTACAAGCAACGTCATTATATAGTTCTGGATTTACTTTTTCAATGAAAAACTTGCGCTAAAAGCTCTATTTTATTTTTTTGCGTGACTCAATAAATTACGTATGCATATGTAGACCATATATTATAGAAATGAATATTAAACAATTACAGCAATCATAAAATAGCTTTTCAGTATCATCACTGTTTACGCTTTATTTTATAAAAGTCTTAATTTTAAAATGATGTAGGCGTGCATGTTCGTGTATGTCGCTTGTATGCCCATCTAACAAGCTTATTGGTAAACAAGACTTTAAGTAAGCAACTGATATCATCTATTTTATGAACCAATGCCAAGTTGCGCGTCTTTGCACCTTTTTAAGGTGCACATTACGTCGAAGGGCTAGGGCTATATTTAGATTGTCAATGTGCACTATTATAAGGAAGCATAAATTCTTTACAAGATACAAATGATTTATTTTCGAAATCATTTAGTTAGAAGCTCACAAGGACACAGCCCGCATATATACTCTAGCAACTATCATACCGAAAAATCGTTTTTTACATATACTAATGTACTAAGTATGGCTCCAAAAAAGGTTGCAAGTCGGGGTAAAAATCATATAAAACTTCTTTGAATATATAATTTATAGTAAAAAAGCATCGCATCTTTGCCAAAAAAAGATAAAAAAAATGCATAAAGTAGTTTTTTAAAAGCTTGCATCTTTCAATTATTTATATACTTACAATAAAAATATGTACAATAAAGGTTTAATCGGTGCAGCTTGAACAAAATAAAGTGATCTTTTTTTTGATCCCGTTTTAACTTTACAACAATTTTATACTGTATCTATGTCGCTCCCTTGTAGTTTTTCTTAATATCTAGAGGTACTAAACCGCGCCATACAAGTGATCGTGTGCTTCTTGATTATTTTATTTCTGTAATTCCCTTTTATTTAACTTTTAAAGTCAGAATTTGTATCAGTTTTAAACATCTTTCCTTTGCGGTTTTTATACTTTCATGCAATTCTAGTGTTTTAAACGCAAAAAATAATCAAATTCCACATCCTATTATATTATCTATACAAAATAAATTTGCATAGCGCATTGAAAGAGTACCTTTTTTCTCGGACTAATATATGATATGATTATCTGACAGTTGTTTTTCATAAAAAACTAGAACGATAGAAAAAAACTAGTAAACGCATTTTTTTAAATTTTTGTACAAAAGATTTTTATATATTATATTTAAGAAAAAAAGCATTTTCTAATATAAAAAACTTTTAACTTGACATTATAAGTTATGGAATACAAAAAAAATTAGAATTTATAGACATTGAATAAATATATCTTACATCGCACAATTATTGCAAAAACAAAAAAAACGCATTATATTTAAACTATTTTTACACAAGGAATTACGTATTTTTTTAACCTGAAAAGCGGTAATAACAGATTTGTAGACGCTGTAGTTGTAGAATCTAAACGTATCTCTTTTTACAATTTATGCAAGTAGCAATAAACTAATAACATCTATTTTCTGTTTGCGTGTTATTTATCCTGTTTTTTTAACTACATGTATATGCTTATAACGACTAATGGCGTCAAAACGTTTTTATAAATTTATACTTTACGTGTTCCGTATACTTAAACTACGTTTTACTTTTTTTTACATTTTTAAAAGCTTATGAGCAGTTTTTATAAACATTATGCTACTATTTTTTGTTTTTTAGCTTTGCAAATGTAATTTTGGCATTAAAATAGTCGTTTACAACATACCAATATAAACATTTTCTTTTTGTCTCTGTTTAACATCTTATCAGTATATTTCTGCGCTTGCTAAGTACCAACTTTGGCATTTATAAGCTTTGAAGAAACTAATGTTTTTTTAATAACATTGAGTGTGTAAAAATGCATTTTAAAATCCACAATTACTTTAAAGAGTCTCCGTTAATTAATGACGATGTTTAGAATTGTAACTAAACAACTTATCCTAAAATTAACAAAAAAAAACAAAAAAATTAACCATACAACAAAAATGATCCTATGAAATAAAAACACAACGATGATTTTTAGGCTTTTTGTTTGTAGATCAACTAATAGATAGTGATTTCTAGTCCAAAATATAAAGCTTTATACAACGTTCGATCGTATGCTTTGTTTTTTTGTTATACGTTGTTTATACGCATTTTCTACATATTCAGTTGTTTATTTGCATTTATTGCGTATTTCTACAGAGTTGTGCTTTATGCTATCGTTTTTTGCATATATCTCAGAAACTCATTTGAAACGCCAATAAAAGAAAAAAAAAACGATATATTAAATATATTTCTGGTACAATAAAACAAAAAATTTTCATACAGCAACAGTTCAAATATTTTGTTATACATTATCTTAGTCCTGGTACATAAAAAATATATTGACGTATTTCTTCGCGTATATCTAGTGTTTTTTACACTTTTGTGACACAAAGCGAGTAAAAGCGTAAAACACCAATCACTGGGTTTTTTTCTGTAATGGTGATGCGGTAATATTACTCGTTTATGCCAATATGTATATTTAGATATACCTGGGTTTGCAGATACTATGGCTTTATTTTTTATACCTAGTTTTTTGTATGAAATTTGATTTAAAATATGAAACATTATTGTTTTTACGTTTTAACCAACTGAATTTTTTTTTTGCCGTTAACGGTTGCTTATAATTGTAGTTTGGTTTCAGATTAGACGAAACAGGTCTTACCAAAAACTGTCAAAAATTTTTTTATTTGCAAAACAATAGAAAACTACCATGTGTGCAGCATGACAGCTTGCCATACCTGTAAGATACTAATGTACAATTTTTGCTGCACATCTACATTAAGTGCTGTTTTTATATGTCTTATTTTTTTTTGTTTTTCTGTCAAAATAAATATACTTTGAAAATTTGAAATCAGTCTTTAGATACTATTTTTCATCTATAAACAAAAATGAAATTTATGCAATAAAAACGTGTCATAATAACATGAAAATCTTAAAATATATTTATTATAGTTTTATATTTGTGATTTTTTTTTTGTTACCAATAATTTTTCTTTGTAACAAATAAAATTAAAGATTCTTATATTACAAAAAAAGTTTTAATATAAATATAAAAATTATATAAAAAAAACCCTAGTCAAAATTATGCTAATTTGTACTCTTTCTAATATATATTTTAGGAAACCATGCTTTACATTTGCAATTCGATTAGGCTGTTCATAAATTGGTACGGTGTTTTTTTCGACGATTTCATTTTTTAACAAAAAACTGACGGTCATATAATCTCTCATTAGTACAACTAAGCTTTTCTGCCATGCTTTGGGTTCACAGTTGTTTGGTATCCTTCTAGTTAGTTCAGCAAAACACTTTTACCTTGTCACAACTAGTATAATAAATATACATGTCATAAGTAATAGTCCAAAATTATGAATTATAGAAAGAATTGTGCGTTATGCAAACGTATTTTATAGTAAACATCTTTTTTCTGTTTGTTCAAAAAGGTTCTATAACTTTAAAGTAAAATTATTTGAAATCGGCAAACTACTTTTTTTTCATAAACCATAAGATGCAGATTGTACACAATAAACACATAATGATATACCTTAAATATGCGAAAAAGGCCAAAAAATATGAAAAATGACAAATAGGTCTTTTTATAGGAATAAAGGTTAACGAACATTCCATAAATGGTTATGCAACAAAAATTCATCTATATATGAAATTTATGATCATGGCATTCCTGCCATACGTCTTCAACACAGGTTTCAGATACTGATGATAGTACAACAATGTAAAGAAATGGTGGATGAGGCGCTTCCTTTGGGAGTAATTATATAAAAATAAACTTAAGGCGGTTAAGCGACATATAACACATCAATATTAATAGTCTAAAAACCGATCGAAAGGCAATAAACATATACTATACCCCTTAATATCTATGTGACACGAATTTACTTTATGTAAAAAATAAAACCGTATATATTAATAATAAATCAATACTTTTTGTGTTTTTTACCCTAGTCATGATCTTGAAAATAAAAACTAAAAACATTTATTTGGTAAAGATAAGTAGCTTAACTACGTGTTTAATAAAATCTTTTACGTTTATGTTGTTTAAATATATTTTACAAATAAATAAGATACCATACAAATTTAATATACGTATCTTTTTTGTCAGGCTTATTGGTGCACCGGCTTAAAAAATATATTTGTTTTTTTATAATTCTTGAAAACAGAGTCATATGCCAGCATGAATGGGTCGGCATATAATTCTGGTAATATTTTCAAATTAGAGCTGTATATTTTTTTAATTTTTAATTTTTAAAACACAAAATAAGAAAAATAACAAAACACTAAGCGCCATGTCAGTCCATGAAAAGCAATTTTTTGCTTTAACTTTTACATACATATGTAACTTACGTGTCTGAGTCGTTAGAGTTACTATTTCATGTAACAGTTTTTTTGTAAGAAACATTGTCTCGTGTTAGGTTTGTATAAAACTGTTAAAAAACAATTTGCATGCCTGGGTAGTTTGACGCCCTTCGTAATAAGTTTTGGTCCAGACAGCAACCTTGTGGAATGTTTTCTTTGATACCGCCTTCTATAGAGGAAGCCAAAGAAAAATTAATGTAACTGTTGCATTGTACAAAAGTTACGCAGGAATACGACAGGGAGTGTTTTTACTTACAAAAATACTGTCATACAACATATACATAAACTACCCTGAAGAGTAAGTCAACAATATGTTAAGTACAAGTAACAAAATGTAACTGTTTCTTTTAAAACAAACACGCCCATAATCTTCACAACATCGTTCTGAAAAAACTTCTTAAGACAAAATCTCTACGACACTTTTGTAAAAAGACTAAACTGTAAACTTTAGGTAAAGTAATAATAAAATAAGCACGATGATGAGAGCACAAAAAATCATGTAAAACATTTTTTTTTGAAATATTGGGTCAAATAAATTTTAGGGCGTGTCTGGTTTGGTCAAAAACAGTTTTTTGACAAACTGTATTTGACGAAAAACTGTTTTTAGAAGCTTGGGGCAAAGTTTCTGTTTCTACGTAAAAACATGTCCTGACATGTTTTTACAGCGAAAAAACATTTAGCCTAAAAAAGTCATAAAAACTGATTTTCGTCAAAAACTGCTTGTTGAAAAAATGTTTTTGACCAAACCAGACACGCCCTTCATGTTTTTTTTTTCCTTTTTAAGTAAAACACTGTCTAATAAACATCACAATTATTTCATTTGTAAAAAGTTTATGTCTTTTATAGATTCCAGTACAGCCAACATGTCTATAAAAGCCTTGAAAAACTTCGCGTTTTTAATAGGGCTGGGTAACAAGTATACCTGTTAAAAAATTTGCCATTTATAAGCTTTGAAACTGAAAAATAGAATCAAAGCTTCGATTAAAGCTTTGCTAATTTTTTAAGTGCAATTTATGATAAGCAAGCAGTATAAATACAGAAAAAGTATATTTTTGTCTTGTTTTTTATAAAAGATAAGCAATATCAACAAATTATAAAATGGAGGCATAAAAGAAAAAGGTAAAATCTTACAAATTTTGCTATCACATTTTATAATTAGTTTTTTTAGAGTAAAAATGTGCAAATTCTAAAGCACATATACTATCATCTCAAAAACTTGTTCTTTAAGGGAGCATATATTTCCCAAAAAAGAGAAACATTTTTCTGAATCGGTAGATGTCAGCTGTATACTTCAGAAACCAAAAAATAACAATATGTTATATCTTTGGATGTTTTCTTGTATATTAAACTAGTTTTATATATTTACAAAGATTTCGAAATTCTCAGGTTTATATTAATATTCTGATTTTCCCTCAATATCTATTCAATTCTACAAAAACTCTGTGTTATTTTTTTTCAATATCTTTAATACCACTTGTATCTGTTTGTCTCCTCATATTATACGAAGAAAAAAAAAACTAGGAAAATATTGCTTAAAAAAAGCTTCAATGTTTGTATATACAATGCTAAAAGACAAATATGATACATCATGGCTGTTTGTTACGATTTCGAGTAATACTTGGGATCTTGATGGTATTGTAGCATTGATTTAAAAGTATATGTCATCGCGCTACATAGTTTCTTTTTATGAATTGTATACATATCTACTATAATCAATATTAAGAGACTAAAGTTTAGCAAGTACGAAAAAACGTTGTTCCTGCAGTAATCATTTGGCGTCATCTTTTCGCAAGGCTTCTGTGGCAAGTTTTTTGGCTTAAGACACCATCTAGTATTTCCGCAATGAGCTCCAGAATGCATCTATCTTACATGTCAGTACATTTCTGTTATAAAAGTGATTCTGTTATTGTGTAACTAATTTTTTACACCATGAAAGCATATCATGAAGGGATGACCATTTTGTTTAGAAATCTTAATTTAATTTATATATACTATTGACATTAAAATTACTTATTATATGGTTTAAAAGAATACAAAAACTACGTGTGAATATGTAAATTTGTATATTTTTTCAACAGTAAAAATTAAATTCTTCACATTTTCTGTGAATATTTATCCAGGTTGGTTTTTTTGAATCCATGGAATTTCTTTAGCCTTGTATCTGTAATTTTTAATGAAACAAAGTAATTTTTGCTTTTGGTCTTACAAATGAATCCATTGCATCTAGAGCTAACGGTTTTCAGTTTATAGTTTTATTCATATCATTGTCTTTACACTTTTTAGACCATTACTTTTTAAATTGTTGTTTTCGACCAAATTTGTTTTCTTCTTAGTTAATAAATCTGTCACAAAAGATTTGACGCATGATTAAGGTGTAATTAATGATTTACATTTACTCCCTTGTATAGTTTTGTCGTGAACTATGGCTGAATCACAATTTATTTCTACTATTGTTAAAATTCAGTCCAAAATTTTCTAACAAATCTAAAATTAAAATTTTAAGAGCCATTATCCACAGTTTTCTAATACTGGGGCCAAGCCAAGACAAATAAACGTATACTTTCCTGTGTGCAAATTTACATTCGCATATTGTTTACATAATGCGGAACTGTATTTATCGAAAGCTTTTGAAATATATCCTGTTACCATACAGTTTTTTTTTTCTTGTTTTTAGCAAAAAACCCTACGGCATAGTCTTTTATATATTTTGTTTTTCGGTATTTGATAAAAGGAAACGAAATCCATTTATACTAAGAAATTTATATACATTCAGATCGTTCTTTTTGATTGATTGCATATTCAGTTACCGCATCCATTAACGCCAACTGATACTACATACTTTTTTTATCTATTACAATCTTCTGAGAAATATTCAAACTTAAACTTTATTTCTTTTATAGTTTTCACCTACTACCAGGGTATGTACGACTATGCAAGATTGTGCAAAATAGAAGTTCCACCATATTTACAAGAAAAAAATTTTTTGCACGCATCACATTCTGCCTACTCAGTATTATCTTTTACTTTTGTAAAATACTGGCAAATTTCACACCTTGATTTTGACATTATGGGGTTATAATAAATAAAAATAAAGAAGGAAAGAGGCAAATGAAATAAAAACAAAAAGAAATTAGTAAAGACACGGGGTTTAAAAACCTATCATTTTCAAATCATTTCTCAATTTTTTTTTTAAATGTTACAATTTTAAAATTTAAAATATTTTAAATCAAATATAAAACGAAATGGAACTCCTAGTAACAAGCAACCCTTATTGAAAAATAATTGTAGCGCGCGCAGAGCGCCAAGCCCGCCTTTAGGCAAATAATAGGGAAAAAGCGAAAAACTAATATATGGCAACAATAAGTAAACATACATGAAGTTCAAAAAAAATATATTTTTTTCGAAAAATTGTTTTTTTTTTTAGTTTTTTCAAAAAATTTTAAAACTAAAAAATAAAATTATTATTTTGGCTAGATTTCGCAAAACAAAACTAACTGAATAGAATTTTGCTTTTAAGAGTGTATTGTCGTTTTATTTTCGCTTTTATTAGGCCCCAGATGGCAGGCTGGGCGCGGATGGCTTGCTGGGCGCGCCACAATTATATAAAATCTCGTTTTGGTTTTATTATCAAATTAATCTGAACCCCATGAAAGAAGCAAGAAAAATAAATAAAGGTATTATATGGACCGTAATCTTAAAAAAAAAGCTTTTGTACCAAGCAGAAGATCCACAAGAAAAGTACAGTACAATGTTTTTAAAATGCATATTTTTCATTATATGTGTAATATAATTTTGCAAAAGCACGATTGATAAGCCATTCAACCTAGGAACATCTAAATTAAACACATCTTTTATATTACATTCTATTTTATGTGTTTATTCTGTAGAAGTATATTAAATGTCATCAATTTATGCGGTCCCTTATTTTTTAAATATGCAATTAATCATTTTTTGCATAAATCTGTTTCGGGATGAGTGTAGTTTTCGTATTTGTTTCACTTAAGAGCTCAGAACGATATGATAAATACATAAATTTGATGGTTTACGACAATAAAAATTATTATTTTGAAAAAAATTGTGTATTGATAAATATTCGGATATAATACAGAAAAGAGCTAATTTATAGAAATACGGTAACTCAAAATATCAAAATACTCTTATTTATTGTTTCTGTATTTATTGTTTCTGTATTTATTGTTTTGTTTTATAGGTTTTCATATAGTTCATTTTTTCGGCTACTTTATAACCTTTTTCTTAATTATCAATAAGGCTTAACCCTTATGTGACCCAGCCCTGGTAATTAAGAAAAAAAATTGCACCTACAATTTTGTTATACTATGATGGTCTTTTGTGGATATGAATGTTTTTGCAACACTGCCATTGTTTAGATTGCAATATTATTGTGGCCTATTTTTTTCTTTCCACAAATATTGCAACTATTAAAATATAGAGAAAAAATATTATAGGATGCGAAAACCAAAAATCAATGTGACCATCGCAATTAAGAACCAAAATAAAAAACATTATCTATATTAAAAGAACTAAAAAAAATTAATCACATTTTTTTTTCGAATTTATTTTAGAGAACATATTTGATTCATTGCAAACATAAAAAAACAAGGTGAAAGAAAAAATGAGTTTTACATGATACGAAGATCAAATGGTATTTCTCGATGTAGGTTTATAATTTTATTAACGTAATGTTTGTTAATCAGCAAAAATATTATTATTAAAAGCGGTGAAAAAAATTACAAAGTTTTTTAAAGAGTTTGTCTACTGCTAAAAAAAAATCCAATATAAGGAAAATTGAAGAAAATATTTTTTATATACTCAATTTTATATGAGTTTTATATACCACGTACAAAAAGACTTTAATATTAGTATTAAATATATATTGCACATTATCTACATTTTTTAAAAAGACATGTTTTGTAAAATATAGTCCTTTTATAAGTGTATATTTATTATATGTTCATTTGCACAATTTAATATTTTTTTGTTATTAATTTGTAACATTGTTTGCATTTTAATTACAATTTTTGCAAATCAAGATGTTATTTAGAAATTATTTATGTGTATTAAAAACAGTTTTTCTAATCAGCTTACAAAATTAAAAGATTGAATTTTTTTTTAAAAAACGAATATTATTTAAACTAAATTGGTATTAATCATATAAACCTTTTTTATATGGCAGCGTGTTTTTATAATTTATAACTTATCTAAAAGCATTTAAAAACTTAATTAAATAATGTTTTTATTTTTGCATAAAATTTTTAACTGGCAAATCTTTGTAATGTTGTTTTTTATAGTTAAAATTAAACGTTATATAACCATAAATTTTTCAACGCATTCATTATTATTGAAATCCATTTATTATCTGAAAATTTTGAATAATTATGGAACAAAAATTTTCTTTGATTTTATACAAAAATATAATGATAATTTTTGTTAGAAAAAAAAGATTTTTAGTTATTCTGGATCGTTTACGAAATCTTGCTGTTTTAAAAAGCACTTAAAAACTATAAGATAAAAATTTTCGATGAGAATTTTTCATATTGTATAAAAAAACCTGATATTAAATAATGTTTTCCATTGCAAGTACAAATTAACAATAAATATTTTTCCAATATAGAAAAAACGAAAAAAAAAATGTTTTTGATAAATCTCTATTCGTATATTTATATATTATATGTATGTTTTTTGTGTGTTCATTTGCTTTCATTATGTACTTGTTAATGTTAAAGTATGTATTTTTTTTATTTTATGGATTATTCTGCATGCCTAGTTCTATTATCTCTCATAAAAATATACCTTTTCAATTTTTTATAGACATTAAGGCCAATAACTACGTTAAAATTGTGGTTAAACAATTTTACAGTTACTGCAATATATTGGGTTACCATTATTGTATGATCAATTTTTGTTCGGAAGTCTTGTTCATCTACTAGTTTTTACCACTGCAAATAATGCGTCCCATAAACAAATTTAAATACAAAAGAACAAACATTTTGTAGCGACCTACCCGAAAAGTCAACAATACAATGTAAATCCTAAACATTAATTATAAATATACTTTTTTAGGTGCCGCTTTATGTACTAGTACTATATCAAAAGGATTTTTTTTTTTGAATTAAGTATGAATATTATAAAATATTGACCATTTATAATTTTAAACTGTTCGAATGTAAATAAAGTATGCGAAAAATCATACTTAATCTTCTTAAATTTTTATCTTAAATTAAAGGCACTTATGATCTACGAAAAAATGCAACCAGATTTATGTTTTTATAATACAATAATGTCTAGAATACTAGCTATAATTTTAAAATACTGCAACTTATATTGGAATGCTGAATCACGTAAAATTTTTAAAATATTTATATGGACGTTTTCGTTTAAAGCGCTAACGTCTTTTATTAATCGTTTTATAATATTAAAAGGATTGAGCCTTCTTTATACTGATTTTTTTGTCTAGTTACTAAATTTTTTCCGCGTTCCGGTCTAATTTTTTTTCTGGTCGTGCATAAGTTACACTATTAAATACCATGTTTTTCTGTTAAATGTATAGAAATTCTTATAAATTCCTGTTTTGCATTGTTTTTTACAGTTTTTTTTATTTTACGTAGATAATAATAATTTAGATTCCAATAGTAGCAAAAATGATTCGAAAAACTAAAGCAAGGTAAAAATATAGTGAACAATATAAAAAAAGTAGTTTATTTTTATAATGAGTGGAGTTTATGCAATACTATATGTGGAATTGTGTATTTATAAATTATATTGTATATTGTATCTTGCATCTGTTGTTCAATGTTTATAATTCACCTACCAACCCTCAAATAGTCAGCGCTAGAAATTAAGTTGTAGATCCTAGAACTTTGAGGTTCTATGGAAAAAAAATAATGAATTTATAAATATGCAATGTAGTATATTATACATTTATCTTTTTATTTGTAGGTTGGTTTTGCTTCTTTGCAGTTTATTTAAGATATGGTTGCAACGACTTTACCAGGCCCTAGAAACAAATGCTTTGTATTCACGAAAAAAAATCTTAAAGTAGAAATAAGTATATAATAAAATTATTTATTTCAATAAGTTATTAATGGATAAAAACTTTCTTTTTACAATTATGTGTTTGTACAATATAAAGTTTTTTTTTAACAAAATAAAATACAACTAAAATGTTTTTCTCTAAACGAAAACAAAGTTTAAAATACACAAGAAAAATTAAAAATGGCTTTTATACATAAATTATCCATCAAATTTTTATAAAATGTTAGACAATATCAAATCGTAAATTTGGTATAATTTCTAGAAGTTAAATTGATTTAAATAATAACATATATGTCAATAAATTTTTATAGTAAAATAACTTCCAACTATATGAAAAAAAACAGAAATACAAAATTTCCGGCTTTAAAAAATGTAATTTAAAAATTTTTGCAAATCCAAATTTCAACAAATATGTTAATTTCATAGTAAAAAAATATTTCAACGATAAATATGTTCATAACCATCCTATTTTTGTCAAAACTGAAACAAAGATTTACAAAGAAAAAATTGAAACCGTAAAATATATGTTCACAAAAATTTGCATCTTTATGCCATGAAATATACTACTTAAATACGTCTTTTTTTACTAATATTGTATAATTTTTAGTTTCTACCAAAAAAAAATATTTTAATAAAAAACAGCCTAGTAAGATAGTTTTTTATATTGATTTACAAAATCTGGGAATTAAAATTTTTATCCTAAAAACTTCTTTTAATAAATAAGTTTTTTATTTAAAATAATATTTTGCCATAAAAAAAATGCATTTTTTTTCATAAATCGCTTTATTTTAATGTTTTGGTGTTTTCGAAAAAATTATTATTACTTCTTTAAATATGTTTATTTATATAAAATTTATTGTATACAAAGAAATATCAAAATGTTACTACAGATTTAAAATATATACTTACAAAAATATAATGTATTCGACTTACATTTTTTACAGTATACTTTTTATAATAGCATATTATGCCATGAGATGTATAAATTTTAACTAATTTGCCTTGAAAAAAAATTCTTGTACATTTAAAACACTTCTATAATTTATTTCATACAAAAAAATAAAAAACTTTAAAATGTATTGTTTATACTATAAATCCCAAATTTTCCTATTTTAGCATAAAATGTAATCAATAGAATCTTCCGTCTTTTAATATAAATTAATTAAATTTGATATTTTTTTATATTCGTTAAGCGACAAATATTTTGTTTTAATGTACCAAAATTCTTCAAAAAGTAAAAATATAGCTTGTTCTTGCGGATATGCAAGACAACACATATATAAAAGATACATAAATGCTAATATAAAAGTCTAAAATGTGGCTTTGCATCATCTACATACTTCGTTACACATACCTTATACTTGTTATACTTGAACAAATACTTAAAATAAATTAATTTAAAAAAATGCATTGTTTTGTTTTTTTGTAAATTTTTGCATAATATTTTTTTATTAATTTATTTCTTTTTAATTGTATATAAATCCCGTATTTTGCTTTGATTTATGTCTCTTTTATTATTTTTTTTTACAAGATTACTGCGATGATTGTGTAAATATAAAAATTTAGTCACAATAAAAATATTTTACAGTAATCAAAAGCCCTGTTTAAAAAGGTTATTGTAGTTATATAAAGGTGAATACAGAATTAAACAAAAAAAAATGTAAAATGTATTAAATTGTATCAATAAAAATCGTACAAAAACAAAAACATAATTATTTACCATCTTTTTTACACTTTTCAGTTTACATGTATAAATCTTTGCAAAACTGTTCGTAAAAAATCGACACCTTCTATTTGTGTCGCCTAAAGTGTTTATCTTATATTTTTATTTGGTTTTGCTTTTTTAGTAGTTAACTGTAGGAAAAAATATTTTTTTCGCTTATGCCTATCAAAATTCCAATGTCAAAATTGTTAGTATTTTTATTTGATATTTAGCTTTAACCTTTTTCTATTTTTATGAGTTATATCAGCCTTTTCTTTTTAGTTTTATCAAATATTTTTATATGTCATTTGTTGTTCCATTTTGAGGCTTTTTTTCATTTTCTTAAATTACGTTGAGGGTTTTTCTGCAATTATAGTGGTTATTGGTCAATCTCGACATGCTTGCAACCAATCTTGACTTGATTGAATTCGATATCGATCATTTGCAATTAATAACGATCATTTCGAACGATCTCGACCAGCGTTGCCATTTTGGTGATTTTTATCCCAAAACCCGTTTTTCTGGTGATTTTTGTTATATTTAAAATGGTGGTTTCTTAAAATGGTGATTTCCGCCTTTACTGGTGATTTTTGATTTTGATTTTTTGACGCTCATAAAGGAAAGACTGTCGAGGAATTTTATTTTGTAAAATAAGGAGAGAATATTAGAATGTGTATTATAATACAAAGATTTAGGCAGCAATTATTTAAAATAATGCTTTTGTATCTCTGAATCCTTATTATAAAAGATTTCGAATTCATACACGAACAAAAACAACAACACATATTTTACTGCGATAAATCTTTATAAATATGCAATTCAATATAATGAAAAGCAAAGTATATAAAAAAAAATTTATAGTTTTTCATCTGTTTTTACTCTTCTTCGTGTATTTTTAATTTGATTTACGAGGTATATTTTAGATCTTTAAAATGACAGATCTAATAAAGAAATAAACCGACATGTACAAAACTATGGCGCTCAGCAATGATGACATTGCTGTTTCAGTATAACGAGAATCAAATTATTTAATACTTTTAAGTAAAAAAAAAATAAATCAAAAAATAAATAAAAATTTAACAAAAATAAAACTAAAATAACATGAAATAAAATATGGCACCGCGAATTCAAGTACAAAAAAAATGGTTCCTTCTGGAGTTTTTTGACATCAATATTATACCAATTTTTTTTTGACTTTATGGCAACGCTGATCTCGACTGATTTGCATTCAGTCTACACCATTTGCAATCAATATCGACCATTTGCAATCAATAATGACCGGTTGGCAATCTTTCTCGACATTTTTGCATTGAATCTCGACGAATTGCATTCATTTTAGCCTGTTTGCAATTAATCTCGACAACAAAAAAAAATAACAAAAATATGATAAAAAAATCTATATTTATAGAAATAGAACAAGTATAAAATATTTAGTATCATATTAAAATCGAAAAATGCATACAATAAAAAAAGAAAATTATACAGCTTGGAAGACAAAAATTAGGCATAAAAAGATAAGTTAAAATGAATTAAAAGAAGATTTATTTCTAAAAAAATAAATATTTTTGCATAAAGATATAATAAGGCATGAGTAGATAGTGATGATGTGATAGTACCAACCATACAAAAAAATCAGTTGTATTTGCTTTTTGTAAAATAAAGTAAAAAGTGATTTGTTAAATTTTTGTATAACCTATAAGAAACAAACAAATAAGCCTTTAAATTTTTATAATTCAAATCATAAATCACTGTACACTTTTATTTAAAAAACGTATTTACTACTGATTTGTTGCCCATGGTTGGTAGTATCACGTCATCACTATCCAACAACGCATAATTTTATTCTTTATTTAAAAATCTAAAACCAACTAAAAAAATATAATTTTCTATTGATTCATTTTAAAAAATATCTTTTTCTACCTTATTTTATCCTTTCCAGGCGGGATAAAGATTTTTAACATTTTTGAACATTTTTTAGATTTTATATAGATCTATATATTTAATCCTTAATTTGTTCCTAAAATATAGATTATGTCAACTATTTTTTGTTTTTTTTATTTTTTGGCGAGATTGATTGCAAACAGGTTAATATTACTTGCAATTCGTCAAGATTGCAAGCTAAATCGTCCTGTTTGAACGCAAACTCGTCGAGGCTAATTGCAATTGGTCGAGATTAGTTGTAAATTAGTTAAGTATAAAATGCAATTCGTCGTTATTACATGCAATTCGTCGATATTAAATGCAATCTGTCGAGATTGGTAGCAAATATGTCGAGATCGATCGATAAATCCTTTATTAAAATGAAGAGTGTTTTTGCTATTTGCCGAAAATAGAACATTAATTGAGTTTAATAGAGTTTTTGGCGTGAATAATTTTGTTTTAAAGCAAAAGTGGTATATTTTATATATTAACTGTATTTAGCACAATAAAAATACATTTATATTATTTGGAGTCTTTATTAAAAGTTAAATGTCTTTTATTTCAAATATAATTTATATTTAAGGGGCCATTCGGAAAATTTTCCATTGGAATTTTTCAGGCCAAATTAAGGGGTAAAAAATTCCATTGGAAAAAATAA
>JAQFYM010002691.1:0-22131 GCA_034694785.1 Agrenia bidenticulata
TTACTGTTTGTTTATAATATATACCCATACACGCCATGCATGTATTTTAAACAAATAAATCAATAATTCAATAATTCCTAATTTTTTTCTTTTTTTATATGTAAAATTCCCCATTTTAAAACTTACAAAATACTTCAAGGTCTTGAGAAAACTAAGATCTTGTACGTGTTTATATTTATGGTATCTTTTGTAACAAGTCAAGGGTATTTAGGACAAACTTTATTGATACCCCTCTACTCTTTTTATAAATATTATGCTTTAAAATCTTTGAGTGTAAAGAAAACAAAGTGCAAATGTACACAGAGGAAAAATCTTCTATATGAGGAAATGATAAGTAATAAACACTTACGCAAAAAGGAAGAAAATGAGTCAACATAGTATAAATGAATAATGGAAGATTATTAATTGCGAATAGTGGCTTTGAAATATATATAGAACGGTATATAATACACAGAATAAACTATACTTTTATAAAATATTTTTCTAGTGATTTTTATCTAAGCAATATTTTGTGATATTTGTTCCACCAATAAAGTTTTCAACGTCTATTTTTGTAAATTCCAATACCTTAATTCTTAGATATAATCTGACTAGATTTACTAGATGATTATTCTGCAAACTATACAGTATAAATGTCTTAGGCTAATTTCGAATTATTTCTATACGTATTTTCTATAGAATTTTTTTACTCCATTTTGCATTATACTTGTAGAAAATGAGGACTCAAAAAAAATATAGAATACCGGTAGTGGATAAAAAACAAAAGCGAAAAATGACTAGGCGACGCAAGAATTTAATTTTACGACGTCAAAAGAATACAAAAAAAACTAAATGGGTTTAAAGTAAAAATTCAACTTTGTGAAGAAATTAAACCCCCAAAAACAACATAGGAATACATTTGCCTAATCTTGTATATCTAAAAAAGTTAAATGTAGTGGAATTAAAAAATACGTGCAATTCTTTGTTATTTTGCATTTGCCAATTTAACAGATATAAAGTATATACATAAATAGGGTGGTAAATTTACAAAAATTTTTATGTCAATATTTTTTGTAAAAACCAATATTCTACAATTTAATAATTTTTTCTTGAAATAAAACCACAATAGCATTTTCATTGTATTGCAATTCATTGATGATCTAGTAGAACGCCAAATGAACTTTTTTTTATGTTAGCTTCACAGAGCTTATACACTTGTAAGTGGCGCATATTTAAATATGATGTCATCCATTTCACAATTATAATGATTGTATTGTGCGAAGAAATTGCAGTCCGGATTTGTGCTCATAATACTTTTCTACCTGTTTTTAAATGGTGTCTCTTGCATTTTATCCAACACTTCATTTACTATATCCACTTGCTCGATTGCTTTCAATTCATCAGATTCCAGCACTTTTTATCTTTGATATGAGAAAAAAAAATCTATAAACTTAAGTTCGCGTTTAAAATCCATTGATTTATATAGCTTACATAATTTCCTTTGGTTGCTGCTATTTTATCAATGTATAATAATATGAAAAGATAATTTTCAGATATATATTTTACATATTCCATATAGGTTCCCCATCGTGTTTGTACTGGTTTATAAAGTAACTTCAGCTCTGTCGCTGTTCTAAATTTTTTTTTTCTACATACTCTTTCCAAATAATTTTGCAAATTTCTTAATTAATATATAATAATCACCCATTGTACTACACAGATTATGTAAACCATGACAAAGACCGCTTATGTGTATCAGGTGTATATCCGCACTTTTAAGTAGTTTACCTAGAGATACACAATATGGTGCCTTTTCAGTTACTAAGAGTCGAAAATTATTAGTTAATCTAAAGTTAGAGTGTAATTTACCAATAATCCGAATTGTATAATCATGAATTTCGAAAAGAGTTAAATCTTCAAACTCAACTGTATCAAGCATTAATGGTTTACTATATTGATTACTGTCTAATTCTCCAATAAATAAAATCCCAATTTTTCTTGCCTTACAATCGGGTGATTCATCTGAAAAAATGTAGTATGGTCGGCAATCGAAATATTCTTCGATTTTTGCAATAAAAGGAAAATAAATATTTAAAAGAATGTGATTCGTGTAATGTTGCCGCGAGTAAAAATTTATACCGATTATTTCGTGAAGATATATGGTAAATTTTGTTATTGTTCAATTATGCCAAAGGGATATGGCTTTCTAGCATCCACTGTAAAATTGTGAATGGAAAGCATATTCCTTTCTTTCTAAATTCAATCAGTATATATAAAATATATAGGATTTCTAATGTTTTTCTGTTTCTACGTGTTTCTTGCAAGAGGCGATCCCGCGTTTTGTAGGAACTGTCAGCTTGGAAACGCACTCTACACATTACACGTGTAAAGATTCGATAATAATGTAATATTTATTTCTGAAATTTTTTTTAAACTTAATTTTGCGCGGAAAAAGAATTTCTTGTTGAAATCTAATACATTCCTTGTTGGTTAACTGGTCATTTGAAACAATATACAATTAATATTATATATTTTTACAAAAAATCTTATAAATTAAACAAGGATCTATAATAATACGTCATATTAGCTATTTAGCAACTTACTTATAACAAATTAAGCTGCCTGTGCGAATAAAAAATATCAGGAAAAAAGTGATATTTTTTAAAAAGATATTTACAAAATATAAAAACATAAAAAGTCTCAAATTATAATTTAATGATTCTCTTTAAAAAAAATACTAATATTATTGGAGACTTACAGCCCTATATTTAACTACATGATTTCCGTTTTTTTGTAATATTATTTACTATAAACATATATTCTACAGCTGGCTTTTATCAAATGTTACTATGCGCTATTTTTCGTAAAATGGCACCTAGAAGCTTTGAAAATAGAAATAAAGTTGTATACATAGTTTTGAACACCTTACCTTAAAATACCCGCCACGTATTACCCAAACCATACGTACTGGAGTAACTACTAGGTGGGTCATATTCACGGTCATATTTGTTTTATTCGGCTGTAACAGAATATTAAAATATAAATTAGAATTTCTACAAATAAAGCATAAAAGTTTTAATTTTAATTTTTATTGTATTTTTAATTGTGTTATTGCTACATTTTACAGTCTTGGTTTACTCATACTCTTTTTTAAATGCAGTTCTGTTTATTTACGATGATATTTTGTTGATGTGTTCTATAACAGTAACAAAGATGTAAAAAAAATGCTCTTATGCTATAATATTATTCTTTCTTGCTGTTATTGCTATTTAATGGTCATTTGTCTTCTATTTATCTATACATTTTCTCTATTTCTCTCTTCTTCATTTCCCAAAAAACACAAATCTGCGAACTTGATTGAAATCGCTCAATAAAAAGGCACATATGCATACTAGACTACGAATACACACACAAAGTACATAATAAACATTTATTTTACATTTTATATCAGAAAATTTAACTCTTTTTTCATTTGAAAAAAAAATATTTTTTTTTTGGCCCAGTTTAAGGGTGCAATTTTCAACAGGGGTGCAATTTTCAATACGACAGGGTCCTTTTTGGGGGCATAAAAATCCCCAAAATATATACTTTTTATATATTTGTATATTTAAAATATTTTTAGAATGTTTTTTTTGTTGTTTTAGCTCATTTATTTGTTTTTGCCCCCTCCAAAAAAAATCCTGGGTACGCCCCTGCATGTTATACTCAAAGTGTCATATTGAAAAAATATATGATGTGAATGGCCTACTAAAAAAGAGATACAAAAAGACAAAAAGTGCAAATCTCTTGTGCAGAAATATTTTTTTTTGGGAAATTCATTTATTTTTTTCAATATACAAATTTTATAAAAATATACCAACTCTTTTTTTAAAACAAAAATATACCAAAAATGGTATATTTTGTATATAATTATGCCATATGGCCACCCTCGTTAATACTCATAATTTTATTTATTTTGTTGTCGAAATAATCTTTTTTGTTCGAATTACGGAATTTAACAAAAAAATGCATACAAAATGTAGAACTGATTTAAAACTGGAATACACTGGATATTTTTTCTAATTTTCAAATTTAAGGTCAGTAATTACACCTGCATATATAAAAAACTAGTTGTTAATATGAGAAGAAATGCACCATGTAAATATATATGCATAAAGATATGTAGAAAAGTACTTTTTTACTAAGATTAAAAAAAAGGGGGCTTTGAATTTTTTTTATCGCATTAAACATGTTTTTCGTAACTCTGAAGAGAAATGACGCGATATTGCGTCATTTGCAACTTTGTGTACAAATATTTGGAGTTATAGTTAAGATGTTTTTACTTTGTACTTTTTTAGAAGAAATAAAATTCTGAAAAATACTTTAAAATATCTTGAACATCTTTTTATATTCAAAAACTTCTCATATAAGTTTAAATTATGTTTTATGTTTAAAAAAACTAAAATTATCATTTAATGTCACGTTCAAATTATTTTAAATGACGCGGTATCTCGTCATTAAGCTTACCATAGTCAACCCTTTTTTTGCATTTTTAAGAATTAATAAAAGTCTCGTGTTTAATATTTTCATTGAAAACCGGGTTACTAATGTCTGAGCTCTAAAATTTTATACGTTTCGACTTGCAAAAATTAGAAATATAACATATAAAGTGAGCAACCAACTTTTTTAGAGGCGACCGACTTGTAGTAGAAACTCAATCCTAAGAACATCAGGTAGAAAAAGTAAGTTTATAATATAATTGTAAAAATTTGCTTTTTTTAGTTAATGTTAAATCTATTTTTTTATAGTTTTGAGTATATTTTTTAGAGGTTTAAATACTAAAAAATGTTTGTCTCTATTTGCAAATTTTTTAAATGAATATTACTTCTTCTCATATTACCAACAAAGTTTTAATAAACTCATAAATTATTACTGGTCAAAAAAAATATGGTAGATACAATCTAAGTGTATATCTGTTTATCATCAGGTCTGATTTTGTCTCGTTTATGTTGTTTTTGCTACTAAATAGAGGCATTAAGAGTAGTTAATTCCAAAAGATAAGCGTTAATAAATAAGCTTTTTATGCAATTATGTACACGTATTTTGTAATTTTTCAGTTTAAAAATGAGATTTTGTGCTTATAAAATAACCATAAAAGTTAATAGGAAATTCCAGGCATTCCAGATATTTTTGAACGGTGAGGCAGTCAGCGTATGTAAAAAAAAATAAGAAAGGGGAAGAAAAAAATAATTTTTGGACATTTAAATTATTATTATTGGTGAGAAAAAAATTATATCGTAAATTTTTTGTTTGGATTTTACAAATCTAAAAAATTTTCCAATAATAAAAAAATCTTCAATTCAGGCGTGTATTGTTTTGGTTTGAACTGGAAAGGTGGTAGGCCCCACTCAACCCCCTCAGCGTCGATAAGTGTTTGTTCAAGAGCCTTACGTTCGGAAAGTGCCCGATGAACACTATTTGATAGTCAAATAGTGTTCCTTATTGAAATAGGGGTGTGTCACCTATGACATTGTGATTTTTTAACAGGGAGACAGATTTAAATTATTATATTTATTTCAGATAAAAACAATCGAATTTAAATTTTTAACAATCTAAATTAATACAGTTAAATTTACATTTGGAAAAATAGAAAAATAGAGAGAAAAACCTAACTAATAATAAATAAATGGTTGTTTAGTATCGCTTAAAAAATAAAGTGGTTACTTTTATGTGCTTAGACTTTCAATATGCTTATCAATATATGAAAAAAATTCGGTAAAAAAACGGTAGGAAGATGAAAATAATAATACTTTCATTAAATATCATCTACAAAAATTTTGTTATAATGCAATATGATAAAGCATTTATATGACTATAACTGCTCGAAATGTAAGAAAAAAAATACATGTATTTTGCATAATGATTATGATTTTTCTTTGTTCATATGAATTTTTTTTCTTACATCACTACACACTGGCGTACCCAGGGAGAAGGGGGGTGGTGGGGGGGGGGGGGTGACCCTCCCTTTAGAAAAAAATCACGCCTAAATTTAAGGGGGGAGGGGGGTCTTTTTTTGTGCAGAGATTTTTTTGATTTTAAAATCTAAATAATAAAATGTTTATTTCAAAACATCTATAAAATATGTTTTTAAGCCCTATTTTTTTTTTTGAAAACACTGACCACATCCCGCTATATAAAAACCGTGGTACGCCACTTCACTACATTATAAATGTTATAAGCAAAATATTACCATATAATAAAAGCAACAAATATTTACGTTAAATTATAAAAAAGTACGTGATTTTATGTAAAAGTTTAACAAGTTCGCTAAACTTATATTTTCAATTTGTTATAAAGGCTAAAATAAAGCAAGGAGAACAATGTATTACGCAGTAAAACTATTTTTTTATGTAATTCATACATAATTATTATGAAAAATAAATTTAAAAATTGCGACAATTTGGAATCGTATAGCTGAATTTCTCGTTTATCTGTCATATTTGTAGATCGGTTTTAATTAAACATTTTTGTTTTTTTAAAAACCTATTTAACTAGAGTATTTATACATTGTTTTCAATAACTTAACATAGTTATTTATAGATATATTTCATATCGTTTTTTTTTTGTTTTTATGAAAAAAATATGTGTAAAAAGTCATTAAATATTTTGCATAATAGAAAATAAGTATACTTATACTTATTATCTATTAAGTCTGTTATTTATATACCAGCTCTTTTAAATTTTGTTTTTCTTAGTAAGTTAAAAATAAAAATAAAAAGTTTACATTTAATTTTGGAACTATGTTTATTTTTATACAGGTTTAAGATATAATATTTTTATAATGTTTCCATTTTATATGCAATTCCGCGATAGAGATAAAAGTTGTAAGCGTCTATGAGCAAATACATACAAAAATGCAAACATTTTATATACTATTATCTTTTATGCATCATTTAAAAGAATATGTGTTCTCTCAATTTTTTAAAAAGAGTAAAATTCCCTATATGAAATACATCTATGAAAAAACATGCCGGTATTATATACAAGATTTAAAAGTCTTTTGTTCGATATTGCGTACAAATTAATAAATTTCTTTTGGATTCGGGCACAATTATAATAAACCATTATTACAAAAAGGCGGTACAACTCGCCCTGGCGATGTGTCTAAATTTCACCCACTGGCGTAAATGCATAAAAGGTTACGGGAGTGAGTCTGTTTTACAAAAAAAAACATATAAGGCATAAACACTAGTAAAAACTGTGTGACACAAAGTAAATAACACATAACAATATCATTTATAATATACTAAACTGCAAAAAAATACCCATACCGTAACATCCCGAAACCAAGAACATTTTATGACTCATAATTCATCAAAAATACAAAATAAAGCTTCCAAAAATAAAGACAGTAAAAAAGAAAGTCATGTTAGCCCGTATGAAAATTATAAAAGAAAGAGTTCTGCATTATAACCATAATAAAAAAATTTACAATACTTCTAATGCATAGCAATCTACAAAAAAAAAATAGAAAAAAACCCTAAAGGATTATAGTATTTTAGGTTTTAAGAAACGAAAATTAAAATAAAATTTACCTTTATAAATTAAAATATTTATTGATTGTTATGATTACACACTTTCAAGCACTATATACGCAACTTTAAAGGCGCGTTCAATCACATCACGAACGATTTCAGACATGGTAGAACTATTATTCAAACCATAAATGTTTAGGCGGGCATTTCACCTATCATTCTCAATACCTTGTTTATGCAGCCAATTTGTGTAGTATTTATGTTTATTTATGTTGGCTCTATAAGCCGAACATCACATGGTTGCTAAATATCCGTGCATCCCCGCGGTACGAAAACTACTTTTTACTTTTTTTCTTCTAATTTTTTCAATACTTTTTCTTCGCGATGCACTAAAAAGAAGTCGTAAATAAAAAGCGCCCGTTCATCACGTTTCAAGGGAATCAATATATTTACACATGCATTTAAAATCCATCCAGGCATTTTTTGCATAATAATCAGGCTTTGTTGAAAATATCGGTTCGCTTCTTATGTACATCTTTTTCCTTTAAAAGACATCGTTGGTATAATATTGTACCGTTGCTGCGGTCAGATACTACAACGGTTTCTGGGATTTACTAGCATAATTTGTTCCAATTGATACATGACGAGATTCTATTGTTTCAATGGATGTATCACCTGATAAATCACCCAAATTTCTGTTTCATCCATGTTGTATATGTCTGAGGGAGTATTTTGCATTTTGAGATAATATCTGTTTTAATTCTCGCGGCAAAGAACAATTTCTGTTTCATATTTTTTTCTAAGGTTGCTACTCGAACTTGCTCTTCGGAGACGAAACTCATATTTTGCTTAAAAAAACGGACCCAATGCATACTGAAATTGCGTTCCTTTGGAGATTTTTTTTGTGCTTTTTTTCCTGATTGTTATTGTTCTTTTTAATTTACTTTATATCTGAATAGGATTTGACCTTATAGTCAAATTGGTGCGAATCCAAGTATTTCATATCTATTTTATAATTTATATGGCATTTTTGCTACTTTTTGAAACAGGTCTAGTCACTTCTAAATCGCTCTTACAGATGATCTCATTTACAACCCATGTGAAGTTTATGCTTGTGTCAAATTTGTTATGTTCTCTTGTTTCGTGTTTATTTGTCATACATATGTTTCCCTTTTGATTTTGGATTGCGAACCCAATTTTATAATTTTTAATATTTCTTTTCTTTTACGCTCCTTTTCCTTTTAGCTCTAAATCCTCTGAAAATAGTTCATTCGCCCAAATTTAGAGCCACTTATATATAACTGCAAGGCTAACAGCTCTTGCAATAAGAAAACATGCATATAAATCATCTTCAAGATCTGGAAAGGCTGGCCTGCGACCGCTTCCTTTGCGAACAACTCCTTTTCTTTAATTGTTGATATTCTCTTGCTAATGCAATCCAATTTATTAGCGTAATGCGAGCTTGTTGTTTTCAAAAGCGAAAAATCTCGTTGAGTTTTTGAAGATTTATAGTGATTTCTTTAAATTCTCATTTTGGATCTATTTTTATATTGCATTCTAATTGGGCTTGAAGGAGGGGTAGTCATATCGGGGTCAAAAAATAAATAAAAATACAAATCTAGTAAATCCCGGCAAATAGGACTATTGAATTTTTGCCCTTGTCTTATTTTCGGGATTTTACGGTATCTGCGCATAACAATAAAAAATAGCAAAATTAAAAAAGGACAAATATGTCAAAGAATCTAGCATTGCATTATTCGAAAATTCGTACTATTTATATTTTATTCTCTTTAATAAAACTCAGAACGTTTCCCTACCTTTAGTTTATTATTTATCCGTCAACTTCTTTTTATCATGTGATAAAAAGCATTTAACTAATTTACATAAATGCAAGTGCAAGAAATTACGATGCAAAAAACGCTTATAAAAACATCATCAAAAAAAAAAGTTAAAAATACTACATATAATTATTCAATATTTTGTGTGATCGTTTTTGTATTTGCTTAGGGGTAGGTTAAGGTTTAGGATAGTTTAGAAAAATGTACAAAAAAAAACTATCATAAAAATTTATATAAAAGCTACGAAACACGATATATAAACAATCATTATGTATTTTACGTATTCCTTATTCAGCTTTAAGTACTTCACATATTCTTAAATCAATATTTTTTACGTAAAATTAAACTGGCTCCGCTCGTCGCTCTCCATTTATGCCTGCGGGTATGTTCAGTACATCTCGCTCCAAAGTGAGTTCTTTAGCATCTCTTTCGTTAAATTTTGTGTAATTTAATCAACTTTTTTTAGATTCGGGCTACAATTATAATAACCCAAAATTAGAAATAATAAAATAGGAATAAAAATAAAATCATAATTTTTATCGTGTTTTTTTATAAAAATGTATATAAGTTTATGCACTAAAAATGTCTTTTACTACTAAAAGCATATCTTAATTGCTTTTTTTAGCTTCGTTTTCTACTAGAAAATATTAGCACAAAAACTTGGTAACATTTGCAACAAAAGCCTCGTTGCGTTTTCATCAAAAATAAATGTAATTTTTTTCTGCAAAAATTATACGCAAAATTTTTCTTGTAAACATTTATAACGTGTGCTGTATGATAAAAAGCATAAAAAGACAAATTTATCTGGAAAGTTAAAAAATTCCGGAGAATCTATGCCTTTTTTATGTTATTTATATACATTTTAAGCTGCTTCAGTCACTTATATGATATATCATAATTTTCAAAATTTTTTTGTTAAAAGTATTTTAATTTAATAATTCTTTTTTAATTCTAAGTTTTTTTAAAATGAATTGATAAGAATATTGAAAGTCTAATCACATGAAGGTATAAGAATTTATTATATTTCTGAATTTATAGCATAATAAACATTATTTATTATTATATTGAATTGATTCTTTAATTAAATTTTTTTAATTATATATTTGCGTTTCATAGTATTCCCTCGAAAGATTAATTTTTTTCAAATGGCTTTTTACTTGTTTCATTTTAGATTTTACATAAATATATATTTTTTTTTTGTAAAATAACCAAAATAATTTGTTATTTGTCGGATTTATGAAACAATTACGATAACAAAAGTGTCAAACCCTTTATTTATAAAAGCGACGCTATTTGAGTGTCAAATGGTGTCTGGCCGGACACTATAGACAGTTTGGCTTGCGTCCGGCCGGACACGTTTCGATGGGGGCACTTTCAAAGTGACACCTCACTCCCCCTGGGCAAGCCAGAAAGCCATTCATATAAACAAATGAGCAAAAATGCATTAAAAAAAGTTATTATAGGCTTGATTTTTAGTAATATACAACGCCTTATATTAAGAAAAAATAATATCATTTTATAGACATAAGTTACAGTGAAAATTTAAACAAACCTATTTTATATATTTGTATTCTACAAAAAATAAGGATAAAAGAGCAGTTTTAGATGTGCTATCAACAACATATTATTTTTTGTGTGTATTCAATGCGTGCTATATATAATGCGATTGATTAGATCTTTTTCATTGCTGAAAATAAGTCAGATTTCAGATTTTATTATAGAAAAGAGTTTTCTATATACTTTTTCTGTCTTTAGCCAATAAAAAATATTATAATCTTCATATACGGTCACGTAATAATTATCTTTTATTTACTTGCATAAAATATAACTATCTAATTTCCGAAAAAAAATAATAAATAATAACGGATTCCTGTTATTTATCTGATATTTATGGCATGCCCCTATTATTTTACTTAGTTTTATTATATATATGCAAATGGGTTGTGTTGAATAATTGACACAGACCCAATAATGATAGTAGAAAAAGTGACCTATTTTTGTGCTTTTGATGTCATGATTATATGTTTATTAAATTCTTAAAATTAAGTAATATGTGCTAGTATGAAATGCTTAATAGTTCTGTAGCGTTCTAAATGAATCCATGTCAATAAAGATCCTTGTTAAATTGAACAAGGAAACGCGTGTTTTAATTAATAACCAATAGAAAGTTTTGTCAGAAAACGACTCAATAGATACAAGTAATATTTGATATGGCCATATAATATCAATTTCTGATTAAATCAAGATTGTTGGTTGGTGGATTTTGTAGAATATCTATATGATATATGATATTATTTTATCAAAAATCAAAATAAAATGTTTTAATAATTTTGTTTTTGTTTTTATAATGAAAACTACAAAACTAACATCAATAGCATTCCTTCTATTTGCGACGGTAAAATGTGGGGTGAAACATGGCTCTCGGCACATACCTTCTAAAAATAACGAGAATTCACAAGAAATATTAGATCAAGAAGCCCAAAATATAAAAACTAAGCCTGATGGTACTAAAGACGATGAATATACTTGTAGCAATGCAATTCATCCTTCCCGTCATTTAAAAGGTACCAAATGCACAATTTGCGAAGAAAAAAATAAAGGTGGAGATACCGGGGATGGGCCATCAAAAACAGGCGTTGATTTACAAGAATGATAAATAAATGAATTTTTATTGAAAAAATTAGGCCAAAAAGAAAGATAAAAAATTAAAGTACACCATTTTGGCATGTATTGGTTTTATTATGTGACATTTTTATTAAAATAAGGAAGCAAAAATTAAATAACTATATTTACTTGTAGCTAGATATTCTTTATTACAACGGTTTCCTATAAAGTAGTATTTATAAATAAGTATTTCGCATTTTTTTGATGTAAAAACAACAGACACACGCAATTTTTTACGTTATTGAAATAAAGCGAGTAAATTTCTACTAATCAAAATTTAATTTTTGGTATTTTTTTGAAATAAGAATATTCAGCCACGAAAAAATATTATTGTTTACTCTACTTATTACATATGCAATTACAGTTTCTTGTATTCTATTTGTTATATTTAAAGGAAACTAATAAAATTTATGGCGATTTTGCATTGCATCATTCATTTTTGATATATTAAAGAAAAACATCTTCTTGTCAGTAGTGTTTTAGTTCTTCTTTTATCATTTTTCTTTTATACCTGAAATTTATATTCTCTAAATGTTTAGATTTTTATCTTTGTTTTTTATAACTTTTTTCAGGAAAAAAAAATATAGAGTGAAAAGTTAATTCGTAGTAATTAAAGCGAGTTATCAGTTACAAAAAAAAATACGAGCCAATATAGAAAATTCTGACGGTTCTATTATAAGTTTATGCAAAAAAATACAGTACACCATATAATACTTTTCCCGACACAATTACATAAATAAAAATTGTTTATTCATTAAGAACATACAACAGTAAGAGAAGTTTTATTAGAACAATTTTTATAAGTTAAGTCCTTGGAAACGCACAGATTTCTATTAATATTTTATAAAATATAGCCGTAGACGTTTTGCACAAGAAGTATTACAGTTTAGACACCTTTACTAACAAATCATATTCTTAACGAGACAATGACGAGTGTTACTTTTGCATATACTTTTCTTATATTTAAGTTTAATATTGTGGAAAAAAAAGATAATCAATATAACTTTAGGCAAAAAATTGCAATATTACCGGCTTACCGATTTTATGAAAAAACAATGAAAATATAAAAATTTTATGTTTGTGTAATGCAACAAAAAGCCATTTTACACGCACGCGTAAAAAATACTACGTTTATAATAAGAAACTTTCGATTTGATACGATTGATGACATAAAAGTATAGCTTTTGCTATAAAAAACTACACAAAACGGATTTCCGAATGTATGGATACTGTAAAGTGGAACGCGAACAGTATTTTTATAGAAAATGGACGTGATTTTTATTAAACTAAATTTATAGGGTAGAAAACGGGTGCCTGTTACCAAAAAATATAAAAAAACTTTAAGATGGTAATAAACGTTATGATTAATGTACCGCTCAAATATATATGCTTTACGAAATCATATGATTTTTATTATTTACTTTTAACATATAAACCCCATTTATAACGCAATATAATAGTAAATTTAATTACAAAAATATACTAAAATCGTAATACAAAGAAACAGTTTCAATTTTTTTTTTTTGCATTTTTTCTTTACCTTACAGAATGTATAGCCTACAACAAAAGAAGGGTTGTTATGATAATATTGATTTGTATATATTGTAGAGTTTGGCAAGATTTTACGCGTATACGTAAAATTAACTTGCAACCTCTATATTGTAAATCCCTTTAAAAATAACAGGGAATGCTATTTTATTTATACAAATTGTTTTTTTACTTACACAGCCTTCAAATAACCTGCTTTTTTTTATTTCTTTCGTATTTTCAAAAAGCAATGCGTTAATAAATTTACAGCATACAAAATTTTTACATTTATAAGTGCATTTTCTTAATGTTTTTTTCTATATACATTACAGACATTTATATACTAATATTAAATAAAAATTCTTTATTCGTATTAATTTTTAATTGTAGACAGTAGACAGTAGCGTAAAATATGAATCGAGTATGAGTATCGAGTATGAGTATCGAGTGTATTATCAAATAAGAGTGGCGGATATATATAGATATATGCTGTAATGCACAAATTCACAAATGCAAGCAACGCACATTTACATCGTAATAATATATTTGCAATTTGTATTTTTGTTTTCAAATACCTGCGTATATATTAATCGCGCGAGAAATTAAGTTTTGTATAAATAAGTGTGATATTACAGTAATAAATTTTTTTGTTCGGATTTTTTTTAAAAACATCAGAAAAATTTGTTTTTTTTATTTTCTTTAGATTCTTTGCAGCTATATATATTGTATAAAAATTCTGCGTACTCTGCTCTGCGTAAAAGTGCAAAATTATGTAGGTGTATTGCTTAATAAGCAAAAAAAGCTTAAACAGAAGATTTTTACAATTAAAGTATTTTTGGGGCATGTTTTTACGCTTATATTTTGCAATTTTAAAATTGATATACTTTTGTTTATTCCAAAATATAATGCAATTATCATTACAAAAACCATTTTTATTCTTGGCCAGTTATGTTTTCATAATATAAATTTCTGGATTTACTGTTTTTTTAGGTCATAAATAGGGTTCGAAATTCGAATATTCGAATATTCGATTAATCGAACTATTCGGACTTTTTTTTACTATTGAATACTCGATTTTTCTGTAAAAATATTTGATTACTTATTAGATTATTTTGATTTCTAATATCAGATAAAAATTCACATGACGTATATTCCATTCATTAGGAATTTGCTAGATTTTTGCTAATTGAACGACATATAAAAAAATGGAATAAAAACAATGACTTTAGATGTATAAAAATATGCATCTTAATAAAATTGCATCTTTTGAAAATACATAAATTGTTTATTACAACGGCGTAGCAAAGAGAAGCCCCCCTAGAAAAGATTAAAATCCCGAATTTAAGAGGCGTCGTCTTTAGGTCGCAGAAATAGTCGTAAAATATAACTTTTATAAAACATTTTTAATAAAATTTATTTGGAATTTAAAAAAAAAATAATTTTTTTCTTATAAATACAAATATTTTTTATGCCCCATCCTAAAACAAGGTTTGTGTACATCACTGATTTATTGTAAGTACAAAAAGTTCTAATATTAAATAACAAAAATTAGATAAAATTTATAATAAAACGAAAAAATTTTATTTAAAATAGTTAATTTTCGTATTTTTATATATGTGTTGTTTATATTCAAATACATTCGATTATTCGATTATTTTGATTTCTAAATATCTGATATTCGATTATTTGTATTTTTCTCTAAATTCCGTTCCCTAGTACTAATACAAAGCCTTTTATTAAGAAAAAACAATATCATTTTATAGACATAAGTTACAGAGAAAATTTAAACAAATATATTTTAAATATTTGTATTCTACAAAAAATAAGGATAAAAGAGAAGTTTTAGATGTGCTATCAAAAACATATTTCTTTTTGTGTGTATTCAATGCGTGCTATATACAGAGGCTCCGTGAGGGGGGGTAAGGTGAACACTTTTTACAGGGCCCCCATACGGAGGGGGCCCCCATTTACAAAAAAAAAAGGAAATATAAAAAACATATTACTTAAAAAATAAATGTTTTCTATTAACAAATGCGTGTCTCATATATATTAAAAAAAAATTGCAAACCATTTTTTATTCATGAGGTTATGTTCAGTGCATATATGTGTTAATAAGTCTTAACTGTATAAAAGAAAAACATTTTTTTTATATATTTCAATTTCAAAAACACAATACAAAAAAGTAGTATATTTTTAAAAACGGGTGTGGGTATACATTCATCTTTGCCAAAAAAAGGATAGATCTAAAGCTTTAACATACATTATTAAAATTGACTTAACAAATATTAAAATTTAGTGTGTTCTTATTATGAATTCTTTTGAACAAATAATTTTTTCAATACAATAAAAATATAATGTAAAAAGATAGTAAAAAAATACCAAGCGATTGTATATACAAATTTAGAACTTTTTACATAATTCTATATGGCAGCAAATATATATATTTTATAAGTTAGATGACATTTTTTTTTTTCGCTCGAGGACTATAGACTTTTTATGTATAGCGTTACTTAAGTAAAATACATAAAACTGCTTACTTTTTAAACTAAAATATAGTTACTTTTAATATTCAAAAAAACCTGTCACTTTTTCTTACAACAAAAAAAAAAATGGATATCAATTGCGGCATTGAATATTTGTATATGTGTGATTTTTATCTTTCAACATTTTAGTATATAGAAATTAAGATCTTTCAAATATGTTAAAAACGACCTTGTCGTAAAATGAACAATAAATAGCAAGTTTTGTGCAACAGAACATGTAATTTTTTGATTTTTTTCTTTTTTTTGCACAACGTGTTAAAAAAAAATTAATGGTATTTGTTAAGAAACTAAAATAAGAAAAGTAAATATTTGACATTTATAAAAAAAACAATATATTAAAGATTTAGGGTGTGTCTCTTTCACCCAAAAAAATTTATGCCCGGTATTACTTTTACTCAAATTTAAGTATTGTACATGCTTGTGCACAAAATGTTATAACTGTTATGTACACGAACACTATATGCACATATGGATTACATCACCTACATTTCACATACCAAAAAAGTCTATTTATTTGTAAAAACGGGCGCGGGCATACATGTTTATTTGCCGAAAGAGACACGACTTAAATAATATAAAAAAAAATCCATTTTTGTTTTTTTGACACGTAAAAAAGGCCCTAGAAAATAAAATTGTATAGGGCCTCAAATTTCTAACGGAGCCTCTGCTTGTACCATAGATAAAAAAAATGCGTTTAGACGAGGAAATGACCTGAAAAACATGGCAAATGCTTTACGCGATCATGTAGACCTAGAGACTCAAATAGCAACAAAAAGAGTGAACACATATTGTTACTCGAAACAATATGATTATACCAACTAAAGAGTAAACACAATAAAACTGTAGTTTCATTATAACAAAATGCACAACTAGCGCATAAAAGGGTGATGGGTTACATGTAAAGCTCTTAATAATAAGCGCAAGACATAAAAATCCATTACACGTTAAACAAGGCATTTAGAACAGTGTCGCACAGAAGATTGTATGATTTAAAACCAATTGATAAGTTTATATAAATATTTAAATATTTCCGGGATAATTAACAAAGCGATAATTTACATTTAACTTATAGTTTTGTTTTATTGAACCTTGGTTATATTTCAGTAAACAGATTTGTTTTGTAAAATTTAATTTATAAACTTGTTGTGTTACACAACACTAATTTTTTTTTTGTGTTTACGTTATATACTAAGTTTAATTTTTGTAACATTGCACTAGAAGACAGTCGTGACTTTGTTATGGTGCCAGTAGTTTTTTAACTGTATAACTGCAGTTCTGTGCAACGAAAATGTTTCCTGTTCTATTTATTTTGGATTTCTAGTAAAATCATATTACTTATGAAGCAAGATTTTTTATTGTAAAAAAAGTGTATATGTAAAAATTTTAATGCAGACTATTTTTTTTGGCATTATTGTAATATTAGTGACTTGTTTTTTTTTATAAGTTTCTATTTATTATGGAATTTTCTTGCCCTGAATTAGAAGAAGACATACTGTGAGAGGCCCAACCTAGACACATCAATTCCATAACTACTGTTTATTTTATAAAATGTTGTTTCCTAGGTGTGTTTCGGGCGATTAAAATGCAAGCAGTACGCACAAAACATCTTACGGTAGTTAAACTAATATTAATTGTATTTTACACAATATTTTGCATCAAGTTTATAATATAATGTGTTTTTGCACATTTTTTTTATACAAATTATGTAAAAAATTTTGCATGTATAGCGTACATTTTTTTTTTGCATTGTTAAATGTTACTGTTCTATGCACGTGTCAAAAGACTTTGTTTTTTGTATTTTTTTACGCGTATAGTAATAGGTTTATTTTTGAATTTTAACAAGATAAAAACTCATTACAAAAAACAACAAACATGTGCGTTTTTAATGTAAAAAACCACTGTTTAACGCTGTATATAACACTTGTATGTGCGATTGACTATAATATTTATAATTTATGCTAAAATATCCTTTAATAGTTTTTTTAATTATCGAAATCTCCTAGATTTTGTAAAAGCACAGAATGTAATACATAAGTACTTTTTTTTACCCGTTTGTAATTTTTGTTTTATTTTGGGGCACGGAGTGCCAGCGCCTAGCGCCCTACTGTAGATCCGTCCCTGCGTATATCTATAAATCGAAAAATCGTAGATAATTTCCAGTTCAGCATGCGTTTTCATGACGTAAAAACAATACGTTATATTGCTGATTACAGCCTGCATCATTATATGAAATGGGTGAGACATACATAATTTAGATCAAAGCTTAAAAATATTAAAAAAAAACAACACTAGCATACAGCAATGAAAAAATCTAACATTTATATGTTTTCTATACGTATTATGCTTTTTTATAAACAGAATTCGAAAAATCATTATTTATTTTGCAGTAGTCGCGTTTGGACATAAATTTTTTTTTGATTTTTTTTTTGCTTTTTTTTTGCACAAAAATATAAATTTGCATTTTTAGTACACAAAAATATGCATTTCCTTTTTACTTGCATAAAATTATAAATTTGCTGTGTTTTTTGTTAATTTCCCCGTTTGTTTTCTAACAGGTTGTTACCAAAAAAGAGATAAAAAGTATGTTTTTTTTTTTAGTGTGCAATAAAAGTAGGCAAACGGTAAATATTTTGACGGGTTATCGTAAATCCGTCAAAAATCATGTTCAAAAATTATTTTATTGCTTTTAATGCAACTTTTATTGCAAAAAAAAAAGTTATAAATATGATTACTTAATGCACTGCATGATATGTATAAACATAGTATTCTGGACATATTATGTGAAATTTTGTTTTTAATAAAAAGGTAACTCAAAAACGATACAGCAAGAAAAGTCAATTTTACGATTAGCTATGTATTAGTAAATTTGAGTTATAAAGCTGCGTTGAAGTATGTTTTTTTGATATTTAAAATAGAAAGAAAGTTTTTTTACATCTAATTTATAACAGTTGCAATATATATTTTTTAATAGAAAAAACATTCCATACAAAAATAAGAAAAAAATTAATTTACCCGTTACAGAAATGAACGTGTGCGTACAAAAATCAAAACTTGTATTTATATTAGTAAAGAAAGCGCAGAAAATTGAATTTAACAGCTAGTTAAAACTTGTTTATATATACTAGTTTATGTGCATTTTTTGCAGTTGGAAATACAAAGTGTTATCATATACATGATAATCATACTGCAAATATTGTATGACGCCTCTATACCGCAAAAAATTTAAAGAAAAAATGCTAATTATAGATATTGCATGCATATCATCGTAATTTTTATGGTTGTCGTAAATCTAAACATGTACCATAATAAAAAATAAATATACCAAAAATTTTTTGTCGAGGGAGGGCGGGTTGTTTTTTGCTCTTCTTTGGGTATGCCACTTTCTATTATTAACGACAGTTTTGAAATATTTGAACATGAAGCATACTATAGCAATTTTGATTTTTAATTCATTGAATAGTAACAGCCAGTGTAGCAGTTGACCTTTCGCATAAGTCTGTGACTTGAAGCAAGTTTTGCGCTTGACAAATGTGTAAATACTAGCCGCAAAATAACGATAAGCACGTTTACTGTATGCTAAAAATTAATTGTTCGATTGTTATTTTATCAATTTAGCAAGAATAATAATATAATTTCCACACAAAAAAAACTTTATAAAGACAGGTTTTTTGTGTTGATAATATTATACAGTTATTGTATAACTGTTTGCTTTTGTTTCATACAGTAATAAAGAATCAGCATTTATATCCTTCCTTTATATCTGTTTTTATGCATAAATTGACAGTAAGTCGATAAAGACCAAGAAAACTTTATTAGCTATTATACGTAAAAAAATAATTAACTCAAGTGTCCAACATTTATCTATTTTTTAGGTTTATTTTTAATCTATTTTTTTTATGTAAAGCACTTAAAAGCAAATTGTAAATTCAATTAAATTATGCAAAAAACTATTTAGGCAGGTAATTAGTTTTATACCATATGAATAAAAGTCAGGATTCGTATTAATTTTTTATGCGGTTACTGGAGCTAAATATTTGACCGCTTTCAAAATATTTTTTTATTCGCTATTTGCATATTCGCACTAATTTTTGCAAAACGCAAACACAACTGGAATGCGCTTTTAAACATTTTCGTTCTTTAAATTTTTTAAGAACTGTTTTTAAAATAGTAATGCTCTTTTTATTAAACATATGCATCCGTAGATGGAGCGTCAAAAGAGTTTTAGAAAAAAATAAAAAACAGCGCATCCAGTGACATTGATAAAGCACTACCATGTTTAAAAAATTGTTTGCATATAGTTGCATACCTTGTCTATGACTTTTGCTAAACAATATCACTTTAACCCAGACATTTTTGGCCAAATATAAACATTCAAATACAAATGAAAAATGTGTCAATTTTACACGTTAAAAATTGCGGAATACTAGAATTTTAAACGACACGAGCACGAAAACATCTAAGTCCAAGCGAAAAAACAAAAATAGAAATAATACATTTTCATTCACGTTTGCTTGTAGAAAATTAAAGAGTTTAATATACGATTTTTTTTCATCTTACACGCAGCAAAAACGCAAAAAAAAAACCAGAAAGGCATCTACCATACTGGCACAGTTATAAACAGCCGCAAAGTTAACTTTTTACATTTAAACTATAGTAACGTAATTTCAAGTCAAATCGTGCTGCATACGTTCATACCATCGCAATTTATTTTATATTTCTAGTAATAAAACAGTATTGTTATTTAGTTTTCATTTAGTACTAGAACTATATCCAAAATGAACAAAAGATTTTGCTTGATATGCAATCTAAAAGATGCTTGTAAGTCCTAAAGCTTTTTGTTCGAGAAAAAAGGGTATATAAAAAAAGCTGCAACTGGTTTTAAACGTTATAATTTGAACTTATTAGTAAAATTGCATACATGATAAAGAGTTAAAGAATTTCTTCATTGTTATGGCGTTTTAATAAATAACTAAAAACCTTTCATGCCTATAACAATATAAAAATGACGGCGAAATCAAAGAAGATTTTGTTTATGCTTCATACGGAAACGGTTATATTTTTGGAACTATAAGCAAAACAGAGTTTTCTTACAAGACAATAAGTGCTTTGTTTTATATCCATTTACATGCCAAACAGTAAATAAATTATTGAGCTTGAATATTTATTAAGTGCTTTGCATTCTATACAGTCGTGAAACACTAGTAAAACTTTTTTTACTATTATCTCGTGCAATTAAAGCAAAAAAATCGAAATTTTTATTATGTCTCTTAAAAACATATACCAAATTACAGAAAAGTTTCAACTATAAGTTTATTTACAATTGTAATAGCAATAACTCTTTTTTAAGAAAAAAAAAATCCATAACAAATTCGATGAGAAAGCCTTTTTACAAAACATACATAAAATGCGTAAAAAACAAAAAACAATAAATACGTTTTTTAAAGTCAGTGTTTATTGCAAGCATTAAAACTAAAGAAACAGAAAAATTTTATAGACAATAACATAACTGAACGTTTTTATTCAAAAAAAATCTTTGTCAGTAAAAACATAAAAAGCATATTTTTTTCATCTCCCAATAAAAACGTTGAATTTGTAACTGCCTATATTATGCTTTTGATAACGAAGCGTTTTGAGGGCGTATTGAATACACACATGTTTTCAGATTCTTTTGTTACTAAATTACCGCTGTAGAAAATAGTAATAGTACTTAACCCTAAAAGTAGTTTTACATCTATAGATGATTGGATTGTAACCCCATTACATCTATAGATAGAATGGTTTAAAACCCCATTACATCTATAGATGAAATGGCGTGTAATCCCATTACATCTATCGATGGAATGGTACAAGACCCCATTACATCTATAGATGGAATGGTTTACACCCCCCATTACATCAATAGATGGAATGGTTTTAGACCCATTACACCTATAGATGTAATAGTTTACGATCCCATTTAATCTAAAGATGAATAATAAATATCCTATTACATCTATAGGTGGGATGAATAAATATCCTTTTACACCTATAGATCGAATAATTAAATATCATTTTACATCTTATTGA